>NMRB01001424.1:93477-143934 GCA_002633025.1 Notospermus geniculatus
TTTGCTTGCAAAAGGTGATTATCAAATAAACACACACATATATATACAAGGAAAAGTTCTCTCTCCATCCAGATGCTATTTGAAGTGAACACGAACTTTGAGATAAGATCGATCGGAAATTTTTGAATTACTCTAAGATGGCATGAGAATGATCCAGCAACCAGGTATCACATCATCAGCATCACTTTGAATGTATCCATGAGAAGTAGAAAGCCAAAGCGACACACTACGCCAGTCAACGGATCCAGCAAAACTGAAAAATGGGAATTAATTACATCGTGTAAGAGACGAGTAACATTACCTGATGTAGACTCAATAGCCAATCAACAGGTAAACACAGCACCGTTTTGGATGAACCAATGGTATTGGAGATGAGGGGCGTGTCACCAAGGTGACAATAGGAAGCTGCAGCACAGTTATTTCATTAAATCTCCCAAAATGATTTGTTATAAAAAGTAGACTGTGTCAGAATAGTATTTCTCAGGAGAACAGGATAAACTTATTTTTGAATTTTGCCTTCGAAAGCAGACAACTTAGTCCTGTTAGTTTAGGGAACGTTTTAGTGACCCACAGGAGCCTACTCTCCATTCCAGTTCCGATTGGCGCGAGGTTTATCAACGATAGCTCCGCAACGCCTGGGCCGATTTTGATGAAACATACGTCAATCGACTTGTCTTTCTTTGCGGTATCTTATAATCCAAGTTTCATCGCGATATTCCCACTATTTCTCGATATTTTGACCCCTGTACATTTGCACGCGAGGTTGTGTACAAAGTGTAGTTCCACGATTTGCCCGCTACGAGCGCTGTGTTTTGCGTGGTCGCGTCGATTTTTCGTAGGGGTGGGCAGCCACTCCTGCGTTCACGTGTTCAGCTGAGTTTTTCCGTGTGAGTTTATGTGCTAGAAATGTGGATGTTTTCCGTTGCTATATTTGACTAAATGTAATTTTATTCATCTGACGGACAATAAATCTCTGTTTAGCATGGAATAGATGCGAACTGTCTGAGACGCTTCTCTCCCCCGAACAAATTGACCGATCTGACGTTCCTCGTGTGGCGCTCGCGATGACGTCATTTCAATGGAGGCAGCCGATCGGCGAAAATGACATTTTCGTCAATTTCAACGACTTAACTGCTGTGAAACATAATGAAACTTGGATTATAAGATACCGGCAAGAAAGACAAGTCGATTGATGTAGTGTTTCATCAAAATCGGCCCAGGCGTTGCGGAGCTATCTTTGATAAACCTCGCGCCAATCGGAACTGGAATGGAGAGTAAGTATAACGTCAGCTTCTAGTCTCCCGGGATTGCTATAGCATCTTTAACAACTTGGTGATTTTCCAAGGAATTTCCAGGAACTTTATCTGAAGATAAAGTAAATACAATATCCTGCAACAGGTGGAGGAATATACATTTGTACAAGTATTTTTAGATGAAGAAATGAACTCTGTACATACGACTCAGAAAAGAGATTAAGCACTTTCTAAATCGGTCACTATCTACGATATTTTCAACAACTAAACCTCCTCTGTTTACTTCCTCATGATCCCTGAATCTTCTCCTGACGTGTCCAAGATGGCCGCGTTCTTATTTGCAACATTTCCTGAAAAACTACTGATCTTTTAGCTGACTAGGCACACCTTCTGTGCACTAGGGACAATGTCAAAAGGAGTAACACATGTGGGCACATCAACATTGCACTGTTATTAGCTACAACCGACAACATGGACGCTAAGACATTGAATCCATTAGGGCTTCTGCACAGCATGACGGCCATCACCGCTTCCCATGTACAGCGTCACTAACACCACCCCAACCACGAACATCCTACATGTCCTATCGCCCAAGGGACACAACCTGACCTTTCCTCTTCACCGACACACAATCTGCCTGCCCCTTCAACAGAAGACAGGAAGAGAAAGCAAGCATTATCCTTTCTGTCATCTTTTTGTCTTATGTTCAGAGCCATCAAGACCTTTTTTGATGTTGTGAACACATCAGTGCCAATGCCGCAATAACNCAACCGGTCATAATGAGGTACTTTTTTTTCTTCACAGATTAGATGCTAATTACATCCATTAAGTAGAAGAAGTCAAGGCTGATATTTGCTTGTGGCTTCTGACTCTACAGGTGTGTTTATTCAATTAGAGTAGATTTTCAGAAATTCGTTTGAGGCAAAGAATCTTTTCTTCAACATGCACTTTCAATGCTTTGTTTCTGCTGGCCATAGCTGTTGTTGACTCTCTGTTGATTTATCAAAGGGCGGCACTACGATCATTTGATCAGTGCTGTGTTGTGACCAGGCTGGGTGGTAAGAACAGGTGACCTCTGACCTTTACACTGGCGCCATGACATCAACCCCAAGCAACAATTTCCACAATGAGAAAGAACTGAACGCTTTTTACCGAGTGTGGGTATCCCTGAGGTCTCATGCTCTACCAAATGCAATTACGAAACAGTTCCTTTCATTTCTTTCACACACTATTGTTTTTCCCTTGGTATTCTTCCAAGTGTGAACAATATTGCTTGTCTTGAAAGAGTGGCGCCACCTATTAGTTGATACAAGAATCACACTGCACTGGATACATGAGGATCCTGCAATCTCAGGTTTCTCTCAGCAGGTTTTAATGAAATCGGTCCGTATAACTGCTGATATAATATGACTAAACGTTCTTAGAGCTAATTTCAAGGGCACATCCACAAAATGAATACGAGAGCCAGCCAATCAGTGTGTCTAGACATTATATACAGTGTTGTGAATCGGTATCAACATGATTCCATAAAGTACTCAGTAGCAACAGAGGCTGTGTCACGTACAGCATTGCTGGAGGTAAGTGACTACTGGGTACAACAGAAAACAGCCTAGCCTGGCCAACAACATTTCTGCTGCAAGAAATCTCCGAGACAACTTGTTGGCTGTGCATGAAAGTGTTTTCACCAAAGTGCACTTGATCATCATGCAGGCGAAAGTCAATCCTCTGATTCAGAAAGAAAACTTACAAGTTGAATCAGGGCTGATTCAGAGGCAGGTGTTGGGGTTTACAAGCAGGTGCTTCATAACTCTCAGTCAGACGTCGGATTGAAGTCTTCAGGGATCTAAACATGAACTCTGGTAAGGCTATACCCTTATCGATCATGAAATCTAAAATCAGCCAGGGACAGAAATGGCCGAAATTCCCTCATCGCATTATTTTACCCCCAAAACACGATCTGTAGGTTACTTCAGACAGTGTCATAAAAGCCCCCCCCCCCAATCACTGTTGTCATCATCAAGAATCCTACATCAAAGATGCTTGATGCAAGTCATAAACTAATTAACTTGGGTGGCCAGTAAGAGCAAAGGCTCTCAGTTGTCTCTTCCTTTAAGTGGTAAATAAATAGTTCAAGTTTATAAATGTTTGGACCACTCTTGATGTTGGTATTTACAACCAGTCAGAGATGACCAACAGGTACATCAGCTGCCATCTAGTCATCAATACGGAAACTAGTCCTTCACTCAGAGTGATAGCGCCTAAGTAGCCTACACATTGGAAGCGAAGATTGAACCCACAAGTGGCCCAGTCAAACACAGACCATCAGAAAGGTTTCACTATACTCTTTTGAGGATCATCGGCCTACATCGACAGTCATGTCAGTGGTGACACGGGCGTCTCATCGGCTTACTTCCTTGAGAACCAGCCCAAACCTTTCATTTGGAATGTCTTCTACGAATCAACAGGAAAGGAGGCTTGTGGAGAGAACATAGGGAACAAGAGGAACACAAACTTGGACTTACTTGAGTAAAGCCAATCCAGATAAGGCCCTTTCATGGTTCCTAACTTCCTCAGGCACCACCGAGAAGAGAAAATAATGCAGTACTTCTTTGTTGCAGATGCAAAGTGTATGTGTCAGGCCAGTGACTAAAGAGAGAAAGGTATGTCTTCAAGGAAGTAATGTAACTGGCCTACAGCACTTTCCCCCAATAAAAACACACGATGACACAGAGAACACGTCAAGTAGGTGGTACAAGTTTGTTCAACTGAAGAGGACTGCTTGTTAGCGATCATTTCTAGGATCGGAAGCAGATGACAAGAACAACAACACACAATGAATGTCGGCAGGTTTTGAGTCTGAGACTGGCTTTCATTCCTTCGACAGAGTATTTCAGAAATCGCTTGTCGTTGTGCCACAAAAGATGCCCTCAGACACTGTCATGACTGGGATTGCGCCTACAGTTGCCAAAGATACAGACAAGGGGAAGAATGAACACAAGTTCACATTACAGGCCTCCACTGAAGCAACGACACGGATTAACTACCAGGGTGCTCGATGAATGTCGAGTGTCCTGTTTTTGAAGGACGCCACTAATAGCAAGTGGAAAATGAGCTAATTGGCTTCAATACTCTTCTGAGCCAAGAATCGTATGAAAAAGAAATGTTTACTTCTACAAGACAGAAGGATTTCAGGGAAGCCTGAGTAAATCCTGACAAGTGATGTTCAAGAACAGGTGTTGGTAAGGTAGGAATAGCCACAGGCTTCTGCCTCTTCTAGCCGCCACCACGGAAGGAGAGGAAAGTTTCTGCCTCTTCTAGCCACCAGCATGGAAGGAGAGGAAAGAACCTCTGAAGATGAACTAAGAGAAGCCATAGTGCCACTGCACAGAGTCCGAACTTTTCCCTCCCGAAGTAAAATGCTGGGTCTAAATGCTAAAACCAAGTAAACGTTTAATTCACGGTGACTTCATGCTACAAGCTAAACTCAAGACTGGAAGACCATCAGTTCCTGTTTTTGAGAGCAGAGGCTCTAATTCAGCCACACTCCCACACACAGCCATTCAATAGCCAATATTTTTCTCTAGTGGAGAACCATTTCCTGGCGTTTTCTTTGCAAGAAATCAATCTGTTTTTTCAGATTTCATTGAAGAACTGGCATCAGACAAGAAGCACAGTGAACAAACCAGCTTAGAGTGGAACAATCGATCTAAAATGAACACCTGGTATCATAAAATACAACTTAAAAGAAGTTAACGAGAAGCTATCACAGGTAATCGTGAATGAACATACCTTTGAATGGGTAGTTTGGGTTGTAACCTCGGTTACCATACCAGTTGCTGATAGCAACAGCGTGTAGCAACCAGTCACTAATGACCAACCAATCATAGATCAGTTACTTGCAGAAGCAACCTGTTGAGAATTGATCACTCATTCGTCAGCTTGCCATACTGATGTTAGAGTCTGTCAAATTTCTAGTTTAAATCATGCAGTATCCTTTATATCCTTTACTCTCACAAGTTGTCTCTGAATTAAGGGGATTTCATGCTCAACGGAATACAAATATCAACATGATCATCTTATGAAATATCAAAAGTTACTTACCAGAGACACGACTGCATCAGACCAGCCAGCAATAGATCAAACCACAAATATGTATACACCCACAATGTCATCATTTGAATGATCATCAGCGTCCATCCCGTGAAAACAGAGATAAATTGCTGACATAATGGGCACAAGTACGTCAGGAAGCTGTCATTAATAAGAGGAAGTGTTTGGGAGCAGCCAGGCCCGTGAGGCTGGTTGATGTAATACATGTCAAGGCTAGATCTGCTCCAGGATGGGAGATGCATGTAACCGGCGAGGGATTTTGTGATTGATCTGAAGAAAGGCATTCAACCTTGACAAAGTAAGAGACACAACAAATGACATTCCCTGATTGATAATGCAAAGTCACCTTCCTACCATTTGAGCGGAAACTTGTGTGAATGTAGAATACGTGGCAGTAAGAACCATGGGTTGATTGGGATGTTCTCAGCTCAGCGAGCGGGNGAAATATTTAACTTCATCACTTCAGGATAAAACAGTCTTCAAAAACCACCGTAAGTTAATTTTTTTGAAACTATCTAACCTTTCAGACCTGGATACAAATATTGACTATATGATGGTACTACTTGATTTTGCAGTGATTGAGTGGTTTTCTTGGAATCGTGTGCCAATTGAGTGTGGAAGAAAGAAAGAAGGAAATAAAAAATTCCTACCTACCCAGTGATATCAAGATGGTCCCTACATTGACAATGTAGGGACCATAATAAGAGAGGATATCTATTCTTGGTAGAAAATGATGAATCAGAAAAAAATTAGAGAAATAGAAAGAAAACCGTACGTACCTGGTATGCCCTCCTCTGTCCTCCAAACTGTAGCATCCTGTAATGAGGAAGAAACTTTTCGTTACATTGAATGAGAATGTTAGACTCTCTTACAATATTATTGGCCAGGAGACTAAATTGATTGATTTACAGGTAGCCCACCTGGATATTTCTCAAGAGGAACCAGCAGCCTGCTACCACTTCATTTCATGGAAAGTCCACCCATTTGACAAACCTCATGAAGAAGTTAGACGATTCAGGGATAAGATTGGTGCTCAGAAGAAATACTAGTACTCCGAAGGAACACCCGAAACGAAAATTGGTGGAGCGAAATGGATCCCAGATCTTTAGGGCTCCAGCATTCTCCTGCACTACATCACAATGTCGCCAAATTATGTACAAGTCATGATATTAGCTGCGCTTCCATTAGAACTTTTAGATCAGGTGTAATGTATGAGAATGCCCCCCGTATGACAATGCCCGCTTTATTGTTCGGCGGACACTCAAATACAGAAAGACGTGTTCATCAGTGCCTCCCCATTGTCAAGTCGCGGCTTATTCCGTCAATCTTTTGTTGGGAGGCACTGGCAAACGGGGGGCAGTGAAAAACATTACACCTGTCTTAAAAGTATCGCATCTAAAATAAGACCGGATATTTCACGGCTTGCGCTTGCGCTTGCACTACTGGATTTGAGGTTAGTAAGTTCGGCTACAGATGGCGATACCTGGAGTGAACCGCGTATTGTTCTGGTACTTTTGAGCATGCGCAATGTCGCAAGCGATCGTAAGCCACCTGTAGCCGAACATAATACTACAAATAGATCCGGACTTATTGCCATTCCACTAGAGAAAACGCCGTTGTTGATCCGCATCTAATTTAGATTCGGAGTATGATCGGCTTTGCTATCCGAGCTTAATAGATCCGCACTTATTAGAACCGGACTTATAAACACGGACATTCTGTAATGGAAGCAGAATAAGCCAGGACAAATACCGGCTTTTTTGTAGTGGAAGCGCAGCTAATATCTGATCTACAGTTCTTTTGATACTTAACAAGAAGGACAGAAAACAACTAGGCCTACCAGCAAAAAGTGGCTTGGTAGGAATAATTGGGAACAACAAATACACTTTGCTTTAAAACTCCTTAT
Source organism: Notospermus geniculatus (assembly GCA_002633025.1). Classification (NCBI taxonomy): domain Eukaryota; kingdom Metazoa; phylum Nemertea; class Pilidiophora; order Heteronemertea; family Lineidae; genus Notospermus; species Notospermus geniculatus. The sequence goes on from NMRB01001424.1 coordinate 100,747, forward strand.
GAAATATTCATTCAGGAGGTAAGTGTTCTGGTATCTTTGTGGCAGGTAAACATAAAGTGGAGTGTAGTAAACACAAGATAGACCGATGATTAGGGACTAACTGACTCTCAAGCGAATGTACTGGCACACGCGATGGGCAGTTAGTTGTTCTTGAACAAGATTTACTTTTTCAAAAGCTGCAGCATAGTTCTTTCTTAGGGTATTGTTCATCTTGTCAGTCACCAGTCACATACATGTATTTTGTTATTACAACCAGACTCCCAGAATTGTATATCATGCACTGACCATTTCCTCCCTAAAGGGCCCCCAGTTGCACCTGTTACATTTCAAATCCAGCACACGAACAATCTGATCACCAAGGTGAATATTTAAACGATCCACCTTTGATAATCACGTTTAGGATTTAAGTTGGACTTAGTTTCACCCTGTGAGTGAATATAGAAATTCACCTTTCTTATCAAAGGCCGTGGCTAAATATCTTGACCAAACCATCCATCAATTCTACCAGTTGAGCACAGAAACACATCATCTGCTAAATGAGTACAATGGATTTTTCTCACGTCTGGGAGGAGCCCAAGCAGCAGTGCTGCCTCCTTCACATTGCTTACAGGTTCAAAGGCTTCCCACCTTTGCCTGCTCGGAAGCAGGTTGTGCTTAGTTATTTGATAGTCTCATAGATGGAGACCCTGTAACGGAAGTGAAGGCAATACATGTAGAAGTAGACCTCTTTCATCATTCTCATTTGGATTGATTTTCATTTCAAGTGGTCCTTTCTACAAACAATTGGACCCTTTCAGTGTTTGTCTTCGACACTGGACAGACAACAGTCGGTCAGAGAGCTTTAATGGATAAATGACGGCTAAACCAGCTTCTTGTTCAATGTCTCTTTATACACTTTGAAACAATGGTTAGAGTTCCTGTTCAGGAATCTACGGATTGAAGTGCACAGGACCGATCCCCCATAAGCTTTAGTTACCACAGAAGCAGGACCCATGTTCCCGAAGCCGTCGTTAGGTTAACGATGTCGTTACGCTATGCATTTTCCCAGTTTTAACGGCATCGTTAACCTAACGATGGCTTCGGGAACATGGCTCCCTGCATTGTTCGCGATGTATTGCAGGAGTAAACTGAAGCGCCTACGGCGATGAAAAAGTAACCTGTGGTTCCATAAGAGGCCACCTTCGAAACTACTAGCACATGCTGAGCAGTGACGAAACCTCAGAGACGACAAGCCCTTATCCCAGGGGGAACACATACTCACCGCACTATTTCTCCTTCTCCGTCCACGATTTGGCAGCGATCTCGTGTCATAGTCCACAGTTTTTCTCAAATTGCTCCGATCCAATGACATCGTGTATGACATGTCATCAACATCAACCATGTCCATCTGTCCCCCCTCAGCAACTGTAGATGTACTTTCCCCATGTCCTAGACCACGAAACACTTGTGAGCCATGACTACACAATGTACTCTGAGAGCTGGCGCTTGTTTGGCTCATTGACTTTAGCTTGACATCTTCGGCGGTCTCTTGGTCGATCTTACATGATTCAAATGGATCACCAAGACTAGGAATTTTGATGGCTTTATGTTTGACTAACTTCAGATTGCACTCTCCACCCGTCCGACTGCTGCTGCTCGAATCTTGGCCTTGGTGGCTGGAGCATGTTGATGTTGAACGTACTGACGAACAACTGGAGGCAACGGAGTTTATGCTGGTTGAATCTGAAGAGTCTACCGATGACCGCCGTCGAGGGTGCGGCTTTGGTTGCATGGCAACAAAGCTACTCACACTCATGGTGTCTGACTCAGGTGATATAAGCTTCTCTGAACTCTCGGAGTCTAAACTCGGACGACGTACATGACCCTGTTTAGTTGGGGACCGATCACGGGTGTAGCCTGGTGGTCTATCCATATGAATCCCAAAGTCAAATCTAGTTCGTGTTGTGTTGTAGTAGGCTGGGGAACTTGTATCACTATGGCTTGATTGTGACTGGTCAGAGTCAGTTACACTACACAAGCTTTTACTTGGTGAACGTCGACGGCATGTTGCAGCCCGAACACCAAGTTTGATCACAGCTTCAGATCTTCGACATGGAGTATCATATTGGTGGGAATAGAATTTGCGGTGCATGGCATCAAGAAGTGTCCCTGGATGACTCCCAGCAGGAAGCAAGCCTGGTGGTCTCTGGTATGTCGGGGAGGACAATGCAGGCACACGCGGTTCTAATCCTGAGTATGGATGCTTCTGCATTTCTTCTACACTTGCAATAGCATACGCCATCCGGGCAGTCTCTATATGCTGGTATGCACTAATCTGTTCCTTCGTTATACCAGTACTAATATTCTTACTATTTCTATCCTTTTTCCGACTCAGTCTTGCTGGTAAAGTCTGTGCAATCACATCAGGTTGATTGTAGCCATTTTCCATAATATCACTTGTTGGGGACTTGGGAAGATGACTAGCTTTTATTTCAGTACATTTATTCCTCTGTCGTTTTCGTATATGATAAGGCATATCACCCTCGTTTTCATAATTACCAACACTTTGTCGTTTTTCTCTCTTTTCCTTTTCCTTTTTGTCAGCTTTTCTTGACGCACGTCGTAACAATGGTGTGATGGCGCCACCAGAGCCACTCTCCTCTTCCACTGTATTTTCTGGTATCACCAAGTCATCTTTCGTACTCTGTGGTTTATCATGAGTTGATTTTCTACGGAACAACAACAGGGAGGGCGGGGCACTACGTTTTCGTAACCTCTTCTTCAAACGTTCAAACGTACTTTCTGTTTTTGTGGTAGCAGGTGGTTCAGAACCATCTGAAACTCTTGACACTCCCTTGGAAACATTTTCTCCACTCCCTCTCAGAATGTTCTCCTGACTTCTACGCAGTAAGTTCTCCTGGCTCCTCCTCAATAGGTTCTCTCGGCTACTTTTCTTATGTAAACTCTCCCTGCTGCCTCTGGGCAGATTCTCCTTACTACTTCTGACACTTTCACGACTTCCCTTCCCCACACTCTCCCTGCTCCCACGAGATAAACTATCCTTCAAACTACCCTTACTGATACTTTCCTTACTACTCCCAGAGAGCAGGGCAGTGGATTGTTCTGAATGACTAGGCACCATGGGTAGGCTGCTACGTTTTTGAGTCAACCGGCTCCCCCTTTGGTAATCAGTATTATCATTTCTGATGACTAGATTATGTTGAGGTTGTCCAGGCACTTGTGGCAATGGCCGAGTTGGTGCCAATGGTATGGTTCCAACATCACTCTGAGCTCGTTTGTGGGTCTGATACCCAGCTCTCCCAGAATGTTCATTTTTCTTTATACCACTAGGTGGCACTGACAGTTCCTCAGTGCTCTGCTTATCGAGATCATTAACACTTTTCATTGCACTATCCTTTGTCTTGTTGCCATCCTTCTTCCGGCGGAAAAACAACAAAGATGGCGGTGCGCTCCGTTTCCTTAAACGTTTTTGCCAAATTGATAACCTACTTTCCTTCTTTTTGGGTTTCTCTTGAACACTGGTGTCAGGCTCAGCTTCTGGATTCAGGGTCATAACATGCATCGCCGACACCTGCGTCACATCGGGAACATTTCGTGTCTCTATCTTGTTCTCGCCGATATTTGACAAAGCCTGGATCGTATTTCCGCTCAGATATTTCGCAAATTCTTGCAGCGTGTTTTCATTCTCATCCTGTGGTTGAGGTTTCGTTGGCTTTCTCAAACTTTGAAAATGCCACTCATTCTTCTCCTTCTCAAGCTGCCTCCTTGGCTCACGCATGCTTCTGTACCTCTTAGTCTTCCTAGGTTGTCCCATAGACCCACAGTCAGAGTCAGTCAACGACCCAACATACTCACTCATCTCTCTAGGCATCTCCTCATCAATAATTGGTGATAACTTGCGTTGTTTAAAACTCTGACTATTCCGCCAGTCCTCACAAAATTCCGTCTCAATGCCAACATCAATCATTGCCACCTCATTGGAATCTGGTGACAGATTGTTCTCATCTATTATGACATTCTCAAACTTCATATCTGGCTCGGAGAAAACGTCATCGTGAATGATCGCATCCTCCATTTGTTCATTCTGGATTTGGTTCTCTATGTATGCAAATACAGCCGAAATGTCTGGCTTCCGTAACCTTACACTGGCCGAGTCTGGGCTCATCACCTCAGAGTCATCAAATAAGATCTTTTCCTTGTTTAATTTCTCCGATCTATGGTTAATATTCTTCTCCAAAGTCGTGGTAGATTTACCCATATCACAAACCAGTGGCTCTGGATCGCATGAATTGAGATCATTGTTTGTCACAGCTAACTTCAGATCTAGGGAAACACGTTTTGCTTCGGCCTCAGCAGACCGGCTTGGTCTTATATCACACACAAAGCTATCACTAGCATGTCTACCCTCGGAAGAACAGCTACCAGTACTTGATTCAGTCTCAACAGAACCACTTGATTTTTTCCGGCGTGGTTTGGGCCGCGGTCTTGGTTTTGGTTTTACACATTTAGCATCAAATGAGGAGTCCATCCCCTCATCTGCAGAATAGAATGCCATCTCTTGGTCACTTTCCATGCTCTTGTCAAGGAAAATATTCCTATGAACGACCTTCGTATTTGATTCAACAGGTTTTGCACCATCGTTGGATAAGACGATATCAACTGTCTCGGATACTTTTCTTGGAACCAGCTCATCCCAGTCTTCAGGAGTAAGAAGACCTTTAGACAATGCCTTATCAATATCAGCAGGATCATCATCGATGAATGGAAAATTAGCCTGACTCCCAATTCCTGGTGATAGGCACTCCTCAAGGATAACGGTACTGTCGACCTTGACCCCTGGGGTTGATCCAGTCGAGGATGCAGTATCACTGACAATATAACCCAGGTCAGTTTTACGCTCAGTTTTAACTTGCAGCTCATCGGGAAAGTAACTGAATTCTGGTTTGAAATTCAGGGACGATACCGTTGGCTTCAGTTCAGGCCCATAACTGAAGTTAGGAACGGTGTAATCCAGATCATTGCCACTAGGTGGCGTGTAGAAATCCGATGACTTTTCACTATTGGAATCTCCATGGTCGTCATCATATTCCATTTTGGATGACCTCTGTCTTCGTCGTCTTCCCAGCGGTAGACGTTGTGGACGATTCTCATTTGAAGCTTTCTTCTCTGACTTGCCGGTAGATGGCACCAGAAGCTGCAACTCGAGTTTCTTCAGCTGGGTTTCTAGTGGGGGTTCTTCAAAGATGGCTCGGAAATCCTAAAAGATAAATATACAGAGTATTTCAAATACTTTAATAATCATTCTTCTTCTTTTACGGATCATAACTTTTTCATCCTTTTTGGGTCCGAACAAAATTGCAGACCATCCATCAACCTTCCTCTGAAACGAAATATTGTTTATCAGGTAGCCTATGTTAATGAATGCCATCACCAAAAGCAGAAACAAAAGCCGGTGTCCCCATACATGTAAGAGATGAAAGTATAAAATTATCACTGACATACCCTTTGTTCATTTCCTCAATGGTGAATAAATACAAATGAATTATTTCTGTGACGACACTCCAATCTAAGACTGTTCACCATTTGAATGAAACCATCTGTCCACAATCAGAGATCTGGCCACCAACACGAACTGGACGTCCCTCATATATAGGCCTAATACCAGCTGAATACTTACAAAGCCTGATAGACAAACTAACCACATTAATAAATGTAAATTCACATAATGTCACTGACCACAAATTATCTAGGCCTATTTGTCTCGGGTTAAAGGGACCATATCTGTGTATGAATGTAATGCTTTGACGTGACTGTTTGGTGTGTGATACTTGATCACATTGAGTAGAGCCAATAGAGCAGAGGGTCAATCTGATCACGCAGATGGAACACTGGACCAAAAGAGACAGTAACAATACCATGAAGACCACTTTCATTGTTCATTTACATCGCACTGGTGGGCAGGAGTGAGTGTCAGTTTAGCCAAAATGGAGAGTAAGCCTTACCCCTAACCCTAATGATCCCGTCCATCATGAACTGTATGCACATACATGAGATTATGCTCAAAATCAGTCCCTATAATGAATAAGCAGGATAATCATAGTCCCTTTAAGGAAGGCTTATTTACTTGGCTTAGGCCTAACCGAATATATTACTTCAGGCCCTTTCATAGCCGAAGAAAAAATAGCCATTAAGTTCAATATAAAATCCACTGACCCTGACTGATCTTTGTGTAGCTTCATATTTCCCAAGGGAACATTGGTCGGGAATCGTAATGAAGAGTACTTCAGGAAGCTCACAAGATAAACCAACGCCACCACATCCATCGTACATGTAACGGCGAGGTCAAGAGCAGGACAGTAACACCTATCACACGCTGGTTGTAATGACACAACAATATATTCCTCTGTTGACCAAATGTTTTACAATGAGAAGAATCAATTCCACGAGCAATGAGTCTGAAAGGAACAAAACATGTCTCGGTCCCAAGTATCTGATGGAGACAATCTGTTGCATTTAAAAGTAGTTATGAGAGGGGAAGTGGGATGATGACACACCAAGTTCCCGAAATGAAATGGTCCATGGACCATGTGCTCACCCGTTTGAACATAATAGTGTAATGACAGAGAGAGGTGCATGTCAGTTATGAGCAATCAGGGTCAAGTCATTCCCAAGTTGCAGGACTTCAATGACTTTGGGGTTATGCCACCTGGCGGCCATATTGGATGTCCGATCGGGCCAAAACTTCACATGCACATAAAGGTCATCTAGAGGGAGCCACATAGCACATTTGAGCGCTCTGGGTCAAGTCGTTCCTGAGTTATAGCACATTTGATGATNGTGTGATACTTGATCACATTGAGTGGAGCCAATAGAGCAGAGGGTCAATCTGATCACGTAGATGGAACACTGGACCAAAAGAGACAGTAACAATACCAAGAAGACCACTTTCATTGTTCATTTACATGGCACTGGTGGGCAGGAGTGAGTGTCAGTTTAGCCAGAAAGGAGACTAAGCCTTACCCCTAACCCTAATGATCCCGTCCATCATGAACTGTATGCACATACATGAGATTATGCTCAAAATCAGTCCCTATAATGAATAAGCAGGATACTCATAGTCCCTTTAAGGAAGGCTTATTTACTTGGCTTAGGCCTAACCGAATATATTACTTCAGGCCCTTTCATAGCCGAAGAAAAAATAACCATTAAGTTCAATATAAAATCCACTGACCCTGACTGATCTTTGTGTAGCTTCATATTTCCCAAGGGAACATTGGTCGGGAAAGTCGATGAGATCTTTGAGCTAGTCCTCAATGTCATCTTCATCACTGGTGAACCGACACGGACACACAAACGTGCAGACGAACACCAAGACCAAAAAAAACATGGTTGCCAATCATCGATCCAGGAACCATATTATAATTCTGATCAATGTCAGAAGACACCAAATTGGGGAGAAAAACTTGATTTTACCCTGTTGTGCTGATGAAGATTAATCCTGCAAACACAACTGCTCAGTCATTATTTACCAATACCATGAAACTTTTGAAATAACATGTATATAAGAGTGTGAGTGAAATTCACCGGATTTTAAAGTTAAGCCCCGTGAGGAAGGGGAGGGTCTGGCAATGTAGGTGACGCCCTTCTTGAGGGCGGATGGTATGTTTGGGGTTCATACCTTCAAAAAATGTCCCCGTTTATTTCAATAATGCAGTTAAGGTTACTGTCTGTCAGACATTCATGTACAGAAGACAGCTCCAAGTGAGGCAGAGCTCAGGTTTCAGGACTGCTGGGAGGAGGCCTAAAATGCTTTGACTCTAAGTTTGACCGCTCAATGCAGCCTGCCCTCGGACTCTGGCTCCTTACCAGTCACAGGGAATGTGAGAGCCTGTAGGTAGTAGGCCTACTCACACAAATATACAGGGAAATCACGGGTCAGGGAATCTTCAAGAGTATTCAGGAAGCTCACAACAAGATAAACCAACGCCACCGTCCATGTAATGGTCCAGTAACGGCGAGGTCAAGAGCAAGACAGAAACACCTTTCACACGCTGGTTGTAATGACACAACAATATATTCCTCTGTTGACCAAATGTTTTACAATGAGAAGAATCAATTCCACGAGCAATGAGTCGGAAAGGAACAAAACATGTCTCGGTCCCAAGTATCTGATGGAGACAATCTGTTGCATTTAAAAGTAGTTATGAGAGGGGAAGTGGGATGATGACACACCAAGTTCCCGAAAAATCAGGTGATGAGTCCTGGCATCAAGTCATGTCCATGTTCCGTATGGAAAGTGCTAAGATAAATCCTCCTGTGACCAAGTATTGTCGAGTCTTTAGGCCTATATAGCTGTCAGACCACTATTTTGCACTCTTACATGTAACTAAGTGACATGTGGTGAATCATAATTCGGAACATCTGTCCTAGTTATCTTCATCGTATATACTTGAATACCACAATATTCACCAACAGAACTTGTCATCAATGAATCACTTCGATTCCGAAGTTACGATAGGCCAATAAGTCGGTCATCATCCGGAAGATGAGCATAGGCAAGTCTAATTTTGGATCCAAGAAACAGTCGTCGCATGCCAAATAAAGGAAACTTACGTCTCATATTGATAACCTCTGTAAAGCTGCTTTTCCACGAGACGTTTGCGGGCGCGGAAAAGGAGGCGGGCGCGGGTGGAAAAAATCGATCCAACGTATTTCCCTTTAGGCTGCTTTTCCACGAGACGTTTGCGGGCACGGAATAGGAGGCGGGCGCGGGTGGAAAAATTCGAGCCAACGTATTTCCCTTTAGCAGTTTCACCCGCACCCGCTCCCGCCACCGAAACCGCGTCCGCAAACGTCTCGTGGAAAAGCAGCCTTAGCTGTTTCACTCGCACCCGCTCCCGCCACCGAAACCGCGTCCGCAAACGTCTCGTGGAAAAGCAGCTTTAGGGGTGTATCGCAAATCGTTGCCAAGTGAACCACTAAAGGGTGTAGCTGCGTGTGCCTTCAATAATATGGACAGGAGACCTCCATCTTGATAAGACTGTCACGTTCATTCCACAACATCCATGATCTTCCCTGTCACTTGTAAAGTAGGTATATACAATAGGCTACTGTACAGTATCTAGTCCAAGACCTTGGCAGACAATAGGCCCCAACTGAACAAAACAACGATGATTGTTAAATGTGACTGATGATTTAGAAACGAAACTCTGAACTCTAAACCTACCTCTGATAAAGTGACAGTCTAAAAACAGCTCCAACAGGATCACTTCAAGAGATTACAACTAAACCAAGACAAACATGGTTCAAAATCCACAAAAAATAACGTCAGATGTGACTCCAGCAGCGGGAAAAGCTGAGTAATTATGCAGAGAAATGGTCTGAAAACACTGAAGTGGCTACTACCAGCATTGCCCCAGTTTGAATGATAGGCCAGTAATACACAGAAGCAAGCAAATTGATGCCAGCAATTACCGCCAACTGTCATTTGGCCAGTTTAGGCAACACTTGCTTTGTGTATGATCATTCTATGTATGCCTGCGTGCAGCCTGGCGCCTGGTTACGAAATTCTGCCAGGAGTTTTTTGTACATCTGACAGCGTGCATGTGGGTAATCAAGCTCATTTAGATTCAGTAGCCAGGCGCCAGGCGTTGGCCGTCCAGTTGATGCAGTGTCAATCTTGTTATGTAGTAGTATTATCCCCTCAGACATGAAGGACAAGGATTCACATCGAGGCGAAAGAAAGGTGATCCTTTTTCACTTGTATGTCTATACATGAGGGGCCGTGGGTTCGAATCTGGTAGGAAGCGATGTCAGTTTCACCTTAGAAACCGTTTCTATTTCCTTTTCTATACATGAGGGGGGATAACCATAACAGCAGGTCGGTTGTTGAGGAAAGGGCTTCTTCTTAATGGGCTCAGTTCGTTACTACAAATGCTCGTTGAGTACAGTTTTAGGTAAACTCCCTACGCAGTTGTGAGTCGCGCCCCCTTGGATTTACTCGCTCTCCACAACTGCTTCACTTCGTGGAAGTCGCCGCATTTGGTCAACAGATGGCGTCAGGGCCTGGCGCGAGTTTCACAGCCTATCAGCACGCTGCTTTCAGAACTCTTTGGCCCGTTGGCAACGGATATTCTTGTGCTACCATGGCTACGAACCGCTCGGCCAATGAAAAAGTGCCTCAGGCCAGCTTGGTTACGGGTTGCCCGGTGCTGTCATTGGTCGACTCTCTCAGCGCCATCTGTTGACCAAACGCGGCGAATTTTACTAAGTTAAGCAGTTGTGGAGAGCGAGTAAACCGAAGGGGGCGCGGTACACAACTGCGTAGGGAGCTTAAGTTTTAGGCTGTTAAGGCAAAAGGGTCAATACAAAGCTGGACTTTAATTCTAACGAATAGGGTAAAGTGGTACGATTCTAGCCCCAGTATAATTCTTGCCCCTGGGTATACATCTCCAGGCAATGCTGGCCATTTTACACTTAGGGGCTAAAATTGTACCACTTTACCCTATAATGTTTTTGAACATTTCCACACTGGATTGTCTCCCAATGACAGGAAGCGCAACTAATTTGATTACCAGGCCTAGGATCTGTAAGATAAGATTGCAAAACCCTGACTGTAATCAGCCGTGGCTGGTCGTGATGGGGTAATACATCACGTGAACAACCAACAAAGGTCACAGATGATTTCAGAGACAATCAGAGAGTCAGTTGATAGATAAATTCATTGTGGTGAATGTCATTACGGATGGGAAGTGTGTGGTTAAAACCAATCTGACATGGCTGACGTAAAATGTTCCATTGCATATCAGCCAATATGCACATATGAGCATATTTCCTGGTGGAAACATCACTCGAGTAGACGGGACGGCATAATTGAAACTAATGCATCAATTTTAACTCAGTCTGACCAATATGTGTATAGAGGGTGTCATTCATCACAGTCGGAGATAATGGATTTCCTGTGGCACTTAAAGGGGCAATGTTCCTCTTAGTCATTCTTACATGAGGGTGAGGCAGGTTTTCATCATGCTGCACGTCATTTGAGGGATCGTAGATTATCAGACATTTGCGATGTTGGTCAAGCACACTTTCAGAGGTAACACATGCCTATTCATGGTTTCCAGGACGTAACTTCAACAATGTCTGCGATTGCTGACGTCGACATCATGGCGCAAAGCCGGGGCAAAATGCATTGTTAATGTCGTCCTATGACGTAAAGCCGGGGACAAAATGCATTGTTAACGTCGTCCTAGGACGCAAAGCCGGGGACAAAATGCACATCAACAGACCGATGTTACGCCGTGGAAACGATAAATACCCTTTCTAGCCACTCGCCATTCAGATACCTTCATCTTTATTTTTCACATATCATCCTCTATCTGCACATTTCAGGGTCAAAATGCTGGAAGGTCACGCACCTATTAACCTAGTTTGAACAACTCATTCCTTTACGAATCTATCCCAATTTGGTCAATGAATCATATGCACAAGAGATGAACATGATCAAGTGATATTAGAATGACCTATTAGACAAGGCATGATGGTGTGATTTCTGCTGATAATTGAACTCGTAACCATGGGCTAATTAACTCTTCACTTAATCACAAATGATGGTGGCTGTTGAAATATATATTAGTTTCTGAGAGTGTAGATTAACTACCTAACGAGAAAGTCAAGGGTCTACTTCCCCCAACTTGTCAACAGCCTTCATCACTGAAAACAAAAGCCAGGATAGGCCTACAGGTCGAATGTACAGCTATAGGCCTACCCAATAGCGAGTGAGATAAGATACTTCGTATCTTGGCTTGGCAGAAAGCGGCATGTGAGTGTTAGACAAGTTTTGAACCGCAATTTAGCTGTTTGTCCCTCTAGGAAGAAGAGACGCCCTTTCAGAGGAAGGCAAGTAACTGGATCTGCGAAACGAAACCAGCTGAAGTAATCGGCCTTTTAACCACCGTGGAGCAAGCGCTAAGAACCTCTGATTCTCAAGGATGACCGAAAGAGCACTGAGAATTTCAGTGATTATGGAACAAACCACATCAGGAATTACTGCCTACCTTTCTCTCCATGGTCAAAGTCATCCACATGATCGATTCAGTAACACAGCACCCCCAGCGGTTGTGTCATAGAAATCAACCTGCAGACTGGATAGATTTTCAGATACAAATGTCTGCACTTAGAGAACAAGTCATGGTGAACTAAAAACCTCAATATTATTCAGAAAGCTGGATCTCTGCTCACAGCCAACTTAATTAGTTGGTTCCCAGGTCTTGTGACTATTCTGAAGGAAACGAAGACATCAGCAACTGCTGATCATGCCAGTCAGTGACAGTTGTGACTGAGGAGGTGAAGTATAGACCACGTCTTGGCCCATTGGCAGGTCACAACAACAGGCCAGAGGTCTATCAAATAGAGGAGTACTACAGACAGCAGGCTACAGACAGTAGGCACCACTTGGAGATGAAGCGAGAGTCCTCATGTAATTGGTGACTGGCTCCAACAACGAACATTCCTGCGTGATATCTTTGGCCTCAGAGAATCGAGTATTGATGAAAACAGAACAGAATGGGAAAAAAGCCCAGTGACAATGGCCATGTTAATTCCTTTTAATGCATGCGTGAGGCAAAAGTCCACATTTCAGCCATAGGCCTCAATCAGAACACTCAGCGGGTTCTTATCATGACTTGAAGGAAGTAGAGCTGAAGCACATATATTCCTTTCTCTAGGACTTGGAGATGGTAAAAGACTTGTCAGAGATCTGGGCTGTTCGGTCCATTTAACGGTGACTTCCCAGTTCGCCCACTCCCAGTTCGCCCATTCCCATTTCGCCCAAATTTTTCCCCATTTCGTCCTCTGCCATCTCGCCCCCTACCCATTTTGCCCCATTGCCGCCTCGCCCAATCATCTTTTCGCCCACTTACCATTTCGCCCTTTTGCCAATTCACCCTTCACCAATTCGCCCAATGCCATCTGGCCCCTTCACCATTTCGTCCCTTCACCAATTCGCCCAATGCCATTTGGCCCATTCATCATCTCGCCCCTTTACCATTAGTTTGGGCCTCAAAATGAGAATGGGCGAAATGGGACGGGGCCATTTGGGAAAAGGGCGAAATGGTCATTGGGCGCAATGGGAAAGTTGGGTGAGATGGCTTTGTGGCGAAATGAAAAATGGGCGAAAATGAAATTGGGCAAAACGGCAAAAGGGCAAGACAGATATTGGGCGAACTGGGAAAAGGGCGAAAAAAGAATGGGCGAAACGGGAAAAAGTTGAGGCGAAATGGGATTGGGCGAACTGGGAATAAACCGAGCAAATCTGCCTAACTCATGAGTTAGGCAGATTTGTTATTAGCACCCTCATAACACATCTGGGCCCGGTTGCACGAAACTCACGACAGCGCTATCTTGGTGTTAGCGCTAACTTGATGTTAAATGACGTAAAAGAACAATGGATTTTTACGTCATCTAACATGAAGATAGCGCTAACACCAAGATAGCGCTGTCGTGAGTTTCGTGCAACCGGGCCCTGCATAATAACTCAAATTGCTGCCATTCCATAGTTGTACTCACTCCCCCAGCTTGTAATTTTCTCGCTTGTGATTGGCTGTCTATTTTGAAAACTATTTTTTAAACTCGTGAGTTAGGCAGATTTGCTATTTATTAGGTGCTGTAACTGTTATCTTCGTGTGAAGGAGTGCAGAAACTATTAATTGTCAATTTACGGCAATCATCTCTCCAAAACAATAGCTGAGGTTGTGATGACCGTTGAACGTAAGGTTCATACAACAAGACGTTCAAGAAAGACAATGGTTTAGAGAGTGGGACTGACGAGTCGAGTTTCTTCCCGAGTGTGTAGAATGGGATATTTCTTTGTTGGGGACTACGCCTCAGGGTAAAACGGTAAAATTTGAACCAGAGCTCCAAGCACACATTCGTCATCAGACTACAACTGCACACGTCTACGCTGCGGGCAGTGATTGATCATTGATCAATAGATCATGGTATTGATTTGAGCTCAGACAGAATCAGAAAGGCAGGTATGTTGAATCTCTCGCTCTCCAGGCCAGGAAATTAACAAAACAGATGAAAGCATAGTGGAAAGCATTGGAAATGTATTGAGAGTGGAATGGAAGCATCGCGTAGATGAAGAGGACGTTACTGAGAGTGAAAAGAAAACTCAATGAAAGAGAGTTAATAATAGTTGCTGGCCAAGCAGTCATTAGGAATGACCAACGTGTCTCACGTGATCATTTTGTCATCCAGAATCCGAGGGAGCGTCAGCCACAGCAATCTTGGTCTAGAGTTACTGGGCCATTCATTCTGTAGCATAGGAGAACATCAAGAAGAGTTTTGAAGGAACTGTGTATGGTTCCTAACATGTTCAGTCTGTCTGAGAGCACATAGGTCGGCCAGACTCCCTGCGCTTTGATTGTATGGAGTAGGATTCTTTCAAATGCAGCCCTTCAACAAATGACCTTCCAGTGAATTTGTCTGCGATCATGGCCTCAGTGGTCGCCATCTATTCTGTTTCTTTAGCATAAAGACTCGGATTCTTTGTAGATCAGAAATGAGAGAGCCCACTCTCACTTGTTGAAAAAGGCTCTCCCTTTCTGTAAAATAATGAGATTTAAACAATTCTGATTCCATATTCATATTGATCGACACCAATGCCAGATTTTCACACTCATAACATGAGACAGAGATAACATCATTCGGAACTTCCGAAGGCAACTGCTCGGCAATTTCCGTGACGGCTCGCATTTCCCCTCGGACACAATTCCAAGGCAGCCATCTTGAATGCGCAGTGATTGCCTTCAGTTTCTGTGGCTTTGGATGCGGTCGCCTAATCACACCCTGCGCATGAACGAAATAGGTCACACAAAAACGTTGCGTTATTGATCAATAATTGGCAGATTGGGTGAGATATCGGTAAGTTTATATATAATATGCCTCAACTTATCCAGGAAATAAGGTTGGATTCCTTAGCAGGCCAAAATTCGGCGAAAATAGTCCCACGGTCGGTCACGTGGGTTTGTTGATAACAACATGGCTGCCTTGGACTTGTGTCCGAGGTGAAATGCGCCGCCGAGTGGATAGATAAGCAGTTCGCCTCAGGTCGTTCCGAATGAGATTACATTCCCACAACTTGCTTTGAAATCAGATCACAGACCAAAGTTACGCGCGTACATTTCAAATTTGTCTTAATTAGAAACAATGGGAGGTTGGATGCCAATAGACCAATACAAAGGCTCTCACAGTTCATCAGCTAATTATGTTTGGTAGCAGTATATATATGAAGCAGACGTGTTCACCTCCCACAGGATCCAACATCCTAGCTTTCTTCACGGATCAGCTGCAGTGGAAACAGGGGAAGGAATGCATGAAGTAAGTTCATTGGATCATGGAGTAGGCCTTCGCAGTGCAGTTTGGTCGACTGTTAAGCCTATCTACAGGTGCTTTACACGGGTACTGTATCACTAATATTTGGCATCAGTCAGAAAATAGCTTTGGATCTAGACCAGTATCAACGAATCCAGGCTATAGCGTTTAAAACGATCAAATGTGGGGAGAACAACAAGTCCCATCTGTTGGTTTCTAGTTGCATTCATCTCACATTTATTGAAGGAGCCTTAGGGCCGTATGCACAGGTCTGACTTCAGCCACACTTTCACCAAGTCTGACTTTTCTCAATGATTCAAGTGTAGAGAAAATCTAACTTAAGCTATCCTTCAGGCTAAAGTCCGACCCGTGCATAAGGCCCTTTATCATATTCTGAACGATAGGAACATGCAATCCAACAAGTAGCAAACATCATTTTTGCCTTTAAAATGTTCCCACTGCACGCATCAGACTACGTGTTGGTTTGAAGATTTAATTGTGAAACAGAAACTCGTGATTTCAGGAAGCCATTCCCCTGTCAGACAGACAAGTCCCTAATCTAATACCTACCACTTTCTGGGCCTGCTTCTCCGGCACCCTACACGACGTTGATGACAGGTCCAGGTCGATGCCATCACTGCCACGGCGGTTGCTGAAGAGACGGGAAAAGACAGGCTGGGTCGTCCCCTGGAGTTTCTCTGACAAGCTCAGCAGGGCATACCCTATCTCCTCCTGGAATTAGACAGATTGGAAAATGATTTAGACAAGGCTTGATTGGAACGTCTTGATAGTCAGGGTCTTCTCCAAATACCGGTAGGGCAATTAAATGGCTCAGTTTTCTGAAAAGAAAGGACCTACACGATGGCATATTCAAATGCATTTTTCACGTTCACCTTGTTGGTGCACAAAAATTCGCTTGAGTTCAGTTCACAATCCATTATAAGTGACAGCAACTCTGGCCATTGATCAGTTACCATGGCGTCCATCATCAAACCCTAATCCAGCATCCATCCCCCAATTACCGCCAACCATCTAGTCCTCATTTACATCTAAAACCCCTGATCCCATGAGATTTCTCCATCTAAAGCATGGCCTGGTTACAAAAAACAAAATGCACTGTTATCTTTTTGGTTGATTTGATGGCTGGTGATTGGTGTGGACCCGAGGGAGGCAGCACGGAGAACATGGTAATGGAGAGAGTGCTCCCACAGTGACAGTTGTCAATGAGAACAATATTAACCCTGAACATGCGTGGCTATGGCTGAGCACTTGATTGACACTTCCAATACACTAGACATGACAGATAGGCGGGTATTCATGATGATGTTATGGTGAGGCTGAGGAGGTGATGTATATACGGCATGCTTCCCGATGTCATATTGATTGCTGACCACGTATCCATCGTGACTGACCACTGCTGACCATGGTTTCAGCATGACTAACCAGTGCTGACCATGGTTCCATCATGACTGACCACCGCTACTGTGGTTCCATCGTGACTGACCAGTGCTGACCATGGTTCCATCATTGTTGACCACTGCTGACCATGGTTCCATCATGACTTGTCTAATGGGAGTGAGCGGATGGCTCGCTAACGCTGAATGGGTCAATGTCGTCCTGGGTATACCTTATGTTTACCCAGGACGATCCTGGGTAATCATTTTCTTTACCCAGGTCGCCCCTGGGTAAACATAAGGATCCTTAACTTTACCCAGGTTGAGTTCCCGCCGAATCGTGCTGATCGTACACCTGCGTCCGAGGATTGGTGCAGCACACGCGCAGCGCCCACGAATTAGGCCTACATGTGTTGTACAACATTTATGACATTGTTCGTTATGGAGCCTATAGCTAAACACTTCGGCCGTTTCGATCATTTCGGCCACTTCATTTCGCGTTCGATCATTTCGGCCACTTCATTTTGGCCGT
Source organism: Notospermus geniculatus (assembly GCA_002633025.1). NCBI lineage: Eukaryota > Metazoa > Nemertea > Pilidiophora > Heteronemertea > Lineidae > Notospermus > Notospermus geniculatus. The sequence continues at coordinate 118,048 of NMRB01001424.1, forward strand.
TTCGATCATTTCGTCCGTTTTGATCATTTCGGCCGTTTCGATCATTTCGGCCACTTCATTTCGGCCGTTTTGATCATTTCGGCCATTTCGTTTCCACCGTTTCGATGATTTCGGCCATTTTATTCCGGGTTTTAGTAAAGGTAAAATATGAAAAGAAGTAAAATTTTATATCTTCAATCCTTTTCGTTTCCACTTCATTCTGCAATTCGAGTGCATCAAGTGTAGGGCAACTTTATCCTGACCACGCAGGTCATTTCACTTGGCTGTTGCTTCCCTTGAAAAGAGATAGGGGCGAATGACCCTGTTTTGAGAAAAGGAGCATTCCTAGCCCTAAGTATCAGCACAGGGTAAGTGAACTGACATGACTGTCGAACTTTAGCCATTCCATAACAGCAATTGTAAAAACGAAGGGTTCGCGAGACCCATGATTTTGTCCACTACCTGGACCCGTGGGTTTGAAATGGGAATGGGTCGATGGTACCCAGAATATTTGTTCTGCGAGCCTGAAACGAACAGGTCCTTAGGTTCCAGTAACCCATAATGTCTTTTTAATGACCAGTTTCATAGGTCACTTTGGCCCATCTAAGATTGCTGCTCGTGGGTGCCAACACCCCACGGTAGCAATCGTAGATGGGCCAAAGTGACCCATTATGGGTTACTGTAACCAAAGGACCTATTCGTTTCATACCCGAAGAACAAATATCCTGGGTACCATGGACCCATTCTCCATTGAACCCATTTCAAACCCATGGGTCCAGGTAGTGGACAAAATCATGGGTCTCCCGAGCCCATTCGTTTTTAGCTCACCTCTGTGAGGTGAGCTTCTCCCATGGTGTGTCGTCCGTCGTCCGTCGTCGTCCGTCGTCGTCGTCGTCCGTCGTCGTCGTCCGTCGTCGTTAACAGGGGTGGCACGTTTCTAAACCGCTTGGGTTACAAACTTGAAATTTGGTGCACAGGTACCCTATGGTAAAACCTATCTCTGGACCGAAACTTAGCGCTGCTGCTTGTACACTCTGGCCTGTAGGGGGCGCTTTGTGAAAACCTTCTTTCGGCCGTATCTCCTGAATGCGGTTAGCTAGAACCACGAAACTTTTATGGTGGGTTCCTCTGATGAGACTTCATCACATAAATCCCGGGTTTTTGATTTGACCTACTTTTCAAGGTCACAGAGGTCAAAGTTCAAAATTCACTGTTTGGTGGCACATTTCATTGCTATTTGACATAGAGTGTTGTGATTTGGTGTGAAGATATATCTAGGCACCCTGCACGAATGCACCAAATTTCAACCCGATCGGACTTCAAATATGGCCGCCAGGAAGCCATCTTGAAAAATGGACTTTGACCCACATTTTATAAATAGGAGTAGGTAGGATGTTTTAACGTTGTCAAAATATGTATCTAGGTACCATATAAATATATGGTAAATTTCAGTCAGATTCGACGTCAAATATGGCCGCCAGGGAGCCATCTTGAAAAATGGACTTCGACCCACACCTCATAAATAGTGGGAGCTAGGATGCTTTAACCGTGCCTAAATATGTGTCTTGGTACCGTCTACTTATATGCCAAATTTCGGTTCGATTGGACTTCAACATGGCTGCCAGGCGGCCATCTTGAAAAATTGACTTTTGCCATATCTCATCGGTAGTAAATGTTACGATGTTTCTGCACTAATCCTTCACCATTCAGTGTATCACCAGGCTACTCACACTTCATACTCTGTCACAGAGGTGAGCACAATGGCCCTGGCCATTTCATTACAGTGAACAACCTGTTATCATTGCACTACACTTTTTGGCCATGTTATGTTGGTGGGTAACACATCATATTTTATAATGGTGTCTCTGCAGACAAAGTTCATTTCATATTTGACATCAAAGTTCCAAATAGTTTTCGACGTCCATACGATTACGTGGAGAAAAAAAAAACTTTGGAATTCCAAGCCCCGTTCCATCTCTGCCGTTGTCAGTGCTTAATCTCGTCACGACAAGCCCATCAAAAACACGGGTACAAAGAAAGGGGTTCATATCTCCACGGTTCATTTCATGGGTGAAATTGGTTTACACCCCTCGGGAGGCTGCCGGGTGCAAATTGAGATGAGCTTGTAACACACTAACTCTACAGTGACATAGTTTTGAGTATTGTGGAGTAAGGTAGAGAGGAAGGATCAATGCTACAATCGATTTACCTCCCACACAAGATCCCGTCAACAACACTGAGTGGTCAAAAATGCTCGTTTTTGGACAGCTTTGAGTAAAGTAGGCTATAGTGCTTAGTTCATGAATAATCTTCAGTCTTGCCTGTAGAAATCCATCCGAATCTTTCCTTGCTAAGACAAAGCTAATGGATGAAGGCAATTCATCAAAGTGCTTCAGAAAAGGTCAGAATATATTGTCAAACACATGCAAATCGACTATCTTTAGAAAAAAGGCCCACTAATGCAAGATGAGAGGAGAATCCATCATAACTATTTCTAACTAAGAAACGTTAATGAAAGAAGACGCACGGAAGAGAGAAAGACTGGAACAGCTAAGTGGCTTTTTAGATGCCAACACACGCAAGTGAACAATCTTTAGAAAAAAACGCTCATTACTGCTACATGAAAATTTCAATGCATTATTCAATCGTATAATTAGATTTTATGCCAAGTTGATTAATCTCACCAGGACCAACACGGCCTATGAATTATAAGCTAGCCATAGATGTTTTTTTCGGTTGTCAAATGAAATAAACTAGCGTTATGAACCTCCTTGAATAATTCAGTGGTCTTTCAAGTTCTCCCAGATCATCCACATGACATTAAACACACATACATACACCACAGAGGGGAAGTTATAAACCCAGGCATTATTATCCTTCATAGTTTGGCCATTTCAAAAATTCATATCGCTTTCCTTTGGGACTACTTGTTGGTGTTCTGGGGGTCGTTTAGACTTAGTTTGGCTGATGGGGAGAAGTGGTGTGGACCAGTCAATAGCCCCCGTGAGAACATCCAAACTCTCGCTACTGTTACATGGCAATTGAACAGTTAGCGGGCTTATGATAGCAGGCATTGACTTCAGCACTGAAACTACAGGTGATTGAAATGAATAAATGAAAGCATAATGTATAGGTTGTATCATAAATAATAAACAACTTATACTTATAAACAGCACATTTGAACCCTTCCTTTCTAAAACTGCACCAGAAATGTATATTTTTGCGGGAGAGAGAAACGTGCAATGATAGCAACTGAAGGACAACCACAACCAGAATGCTTTCGAAGTCTTAAGACAAAGACAGGTCACTTTGAACGTGAGGGAGTGATTCAGCATCTTTGTATTTTTTGCCATATACATGTAATCCTTCACAGCTGCACTAGCCTCCTTTCATTGACAGACCTGGCAGATATAAATCAGCTTTCCAAAGCACCGGTGAACCAGGGTCTTTGAGTTAAGAAGCCATTTATTTAGCCATTACCTGACAACTTGAGGTGACAGGTGATATGGTGAGTATTGATCAGACGTCAATACACCCTTGGTTAAGGAGCCAAAGCTGGTTGGCAAGGAAGTGGGGCTCAACTATAAGGTGTGTACAAGTCAGGGATAGTGCAGCTCACGATAGCTTTTAACACCTTGATGTTGGCGTATTGCTTATGAATTTTTAAACGGGACGTTTTTGAAGGTATGAACCCCAAAACATACAATCCACCTCTCAAGAAGGGCGTCACCTGCATTGCCAGACCACTTCATCAAGGGGCTTAACTTTAATCCTGTGAAGTTTCATGGTATTGGTAATGACGACTAAATAATTGTTTTTGCATCTTAATCTTCATCGGCACACGGTAAAATCAACTTTTTCTTCCCAATTTGGTGTCTTATGACTTTGATTAGAATAATAATAACGATGGTTCCCGGACCTGCATGTATGATATGGAACCATTGTTTTTTCCCAAAAATAGTGCCAATGGCACTGTGCCCGCTTGGCTTGAAGCACAGTGGTGGGAATCATCAGCAACCCCATAAAAGCCATTTAGGTACAAACATGCCAAATTTGCCATATTAATCTCTTGACTAAGAACATGCAAACCATTAGAAAAAGAGCCAATTTCGTAATTTCAGGCGAACTTTGACCTCTATGACCTTGAAAAGTAGGTCAAATTAAAAACTCGGGTACTATATCTTATGTATCCTTATTAGATATACCCAGGAAAAAAATTTGACAAAAATCCATCTCTTGGTTATGGAGAAATAGCACTTTCAGTGATTTTAGTTTTGGCCCCCTAGTGGCAAAGTCAAGAACCAGATTTCACCGAAAGTTTGTCTGTAAGTTGCTATAACCTAGAGGTACATGTGTACAAACTTTCAACATGATAGTTCAAACCATTATCAAAATATAGCCCTTTGAAATTTTTCACAAAACGCCCCCTGGAGGCCAAAATAGGAATCCAATCGTGCTCAAAATCGAACTCGACCTAGATCTTAGGCCCATATATAGACCCACCGAAGACCAAAAAGATTCGTCAAAAAATAAAGGCGCTAGAGCGCTAACAAACCAAAAGTTTACGGACGAAGCGCCGTACCGCCGTACGGACGCACGACAGACCACCACTAAATGACCCCAACCACAGCATAAGCCCTGCTGGGCCTTGCGGCCCAGCGGGCTAAAAACCCAAACTTGACCGTTGATGCTTCCAGTGACAAGGTCAGCTGTGTCGTGTAGATGAAGAAGAATTCACGAACACGGTTTCCTTTCCACCACACATTTTGGATGCCACTGGTGGTGCCTCAAAGTTTATTGACTCAGAGAGCAACTCAGCTCACTTCTAATGTCTGTGGACCATCATTATATACCACAAGATAGAAAGGAATTGATTATTCAAAACATTAGAGGGTCCTGCTAGTGACAGCTGAGGGGTTGAAGAGCTGTTTAATAAATCATCACAGCGTCATACACCATGGTAACCCTTGATGTTTGTCGAACAGCACCATAACAAAGGGAAAAGATCATATCTCTAATTTGAGTGGTACTCAAGTTAACCCTAACAGAGATGGAGACCTCTACTTCTCTTACATCAACATGTAGATTCCTGAAATCATAGCCAACAATCCACAAGTCATCAACAAGAAAAAGAAATCATGCAGCAGAAAACTGCAAGTGTTCCATTGTAGTGCAAAGTTATAAGCCTGGCCCCTCCCAATGTCACCAACATTGATCTGACTGTGAGTAACACAGTGTGACATACTCTCACACTTCCTGAAGCTTACCTTGCATCTTGCTGGCAATTCACTCCAACCCTGCATCTTGGTCAAAGTCCCTCACCAAACATACAGAATGAATGGTAGATTCCTAATGAAAGGCACTGAACAGCCGCTTAATATCATATAAAAAGTCCAGTCCACTCCCTACTGACTATAGTACATGTATATATATCACAGCAGTTGATTGAGTGTAGTACTATCACCTCTTGGTATCATATAAGACTCTGTCACCAGCTTCACATCATCACTTGCTGTGGATTAAAGCCTAATCCACTGACATCAGCCTCCTCTTCTAATCAAGCCTGAACATTACTTTATCATAATCACAGTTTCATTGAAGGTTTGTATCACTTGATCAGGAACTATAGTTTACAGCAGCACATTACATCAAATCACAGATAGAGACTATAGTGGAACATCACAGATTAATATGAAATCCACAAGTTGAAATCATGCGTCATTCAAAGTTCCAATCTATCAAGACATTTTGTCACATCGTCCATTCCTTCTCCATGCTGAAGACTACACTTCATTCCGTCCACTCCCAATACTCTCTAAAACACCACAGCAGCATATAATTATTCAGCTAAACACTCGTGCTAAAATATTCATCAATTTATATATTGAATCAAGCGAGCTAAGTTGTTATGCTATATCCAATGAACCTACATAAGTTTGACTGGGCTGGAACACTTTTAGACAAGCTGAAACAGAAGTGAGTCATGTCATTCATGTTGGTCGTCTGTTGAATGTTAAAATCAGTGGTAACTTATATTTTTGTCAAGATACTTCGTCAAAAACGACCGACTATCGAAGAAGAATACTTGTGCCGCCACCAAACTAATGTTTGACCTTATTTGACCTTTGCTGGAAGCAGCATGACCTCTGACCTTATTTGACCTTTGCTGGAAGCAGCATGACCTCTGCAACCAAATATCGAGACAACACCAATCTGGCAATTAGAAGAGATAGCTTTGGTCCCAATAAACAATAATCAGCCATTAGATTTTTCCAGTGATAAGTCATAAATCGTTTATTGCAGGGAACATAAGGAACATCGACCACCAATCACCATCAACCGGCTGACTATTCGTCTCCAGACTGGAACAGCCAAACTGTCTCAATCGATAACTGACCAGCCTGTTTTTGTCACACGACTAAAGCCTTATGTCGCCTGGTACAGAAAATGGACAGAAAATCAATGATGTTGAATCTAGAGTTATCATAAGATTTGACTGAGGCGTCATCAATAACTCTACATAGGTCACAAATTATCACGTAAGATCTCCATGCACTGATGTCACTCAGTCCAAATCTATCATCAAATCAAATCACACACACATGAGTGTTGAATCAGAGTAATTGTAGGCTCCGTACGTCAAATCCAGACACTGCTTTGTACGAGTCCTATAGTGGTGAAGCGCACCTTCCCGTTCACATCAATACCAGACGATATATGAAGTAATCCATTCGTTCTCCATAGAGCTGTAGTGGTGATTGTTCCTGGTAAACATGCCACATCAACACACCAACCATTGCCTGTCAGGAGAACACAAAGCAAGCCTAATATTCCATAGATTTTCACTCAACGTCCTCGAGGCAAGTACATACATAAACCAATGCAGCAAACGCAACATCATGATGGAGAAAAAACAAAACACGATCTATATCTTCCTTATAGTCAATGTGAGTACGGTTCTCGAGGATCTCATCTGAAGAATAGACCCACTGAGATGTGGCAGACCTTCAATATATACGATACTACTCAGGGAGGGGGATGGCTGCACATTTCCGACAGTGCTAGTCGCCAGTTTTGTCTGCTCTCTTCTCATTACGTTACCTTGCCTATATCTGTGTGGGCGTGGTGCCTTTATTGTCAAGTATAAATACAGCTCCAGCTCAGCATGCTTGAAGTGAGCATTTCATGCCCAATTATATCATAATACAGTATGGGGATTCAACTGAATAAAGCAGAACAGAATTTTTAATAACCATGGTGATGGGATGAATCAAATGAGGTAGTAAATGGAACACATGGAAAGTTAACTCCATTGTTTTGAACGTATTTCAATGCATGTCGAGTAAAAAACTGATCTGCCAGAGTTTTACCCTGAGGCTATATCTAAAAGATACGTCCATACACTAAGATGACACTGTATTGATGCTTGCACTGCCCCTCTGCTGGGAGTCTAATATACCTTCCTCTAAAAGGCCACCTCGCCCACACAACGTAGGCTCAGACATACTTCACTTATAATCCGTTTACTGTCATATAGGGCAACTTGAAAAGATCGACCGACTAGGGATCTATGATCAGGCTCTTACGTTCCAGGGACCGGATATGACAGAGAGCTATCAAAGGTCACCCAACTGGATGTCACATCTGAGGCACTTCCATCCTTGAACGTCACTATGGCGTACCTAGTTACAACTCTAACCAATGACGTCTCACTTTACCAGCCATGATTCATTTCCTAACCATGACAAATTGAAAAAAAACTGAAGTCTTCCAAACTTCCATTCCACAGAACATAATGAATTCACCAACGTTTTATCCTCGTATTTTTTGAAAACAAACCCACAGCGTTAAAATTCGATGGCGAAAGTGTTGAAACATTCACATAAATGAACGGAGAAGGGTGACTCCACAGCCCAGTATGTGGTTACCATTGACTTCCATTTACCCAGCCAAAACATTTCAATAGTTCATACAGAATTGTGACGTTAACAATTAGAGCGGCGAGCATATTGATCGATCAGCCTCATTCAACAGGGGAGCCAATATGACGAGAGTAACATCCACAGACACAGTTTCTATTCTATGTATTTGCCTGTTAATATTTAATGCGTGTTCGCATGGGGTGAATTATGTTCTAATTTCATCACATGATAAAGGGAGCAATACAAATGTTGAAATACCGTTCTCTTGTTGAGAGAGGATGGTAAAAGCAGTCATAACTAATCATGCAATCAACATGAGGCTCTGGGTAATTAAATCTCATGAACATCATGATCATGAAGAACGACTGCTGTCAGACATCGCCTCAGGGGTCTTACTTGGAAATGGGAGGCCCTACAATTTGAAGCTCAACATTGTCATTGAGTTAGTTTTAATGGTGACTTCAATTATCTTGCCCCCGGTCAGGCTGAACCGGTATCGCACCGCCAGAATGACATTTTCACAACTTTTGGCGCAAAGTCTTCCCCACAGTTCGGCTCTTTGTCCCCCCCCCCCAAGGAGTCCTGAGGCAGGAAAGGTAATTAAAAGCAACAGCTAGGTAGAAACCAAAAGCAGATTGAGAAGTGATTATTCCTAAGTGATATTTGAGGAAAATGGCTTGAGATGAAAGAACTTTACCTTTGATCATTCTGAGATTCTTCAGTGGTAACCTCCAATCCAAGAGAACTTAACATCCTTCATAAAATATAATCCTTGACAAGAGCATTTGGAAAGTTTTAAAAGTTAGAAACTCGTGATTGACATTCCTCGTGTATTTTGCACAGATCCAAAAGATAAGTTGAACATGTTTCAATGTTCATTCCATAAATCTAAATGGATTAGAATGTGACGCAGGTGGAACATGTTCTCCGAACCTTAGCCAAGAGAAGTTGAGGCCAACAGGACTCAAAAGCATTCTGTGTAACAGTTATATACCGGTATATATCAAGGCCTTGGAGGAATCTAGCCGGCTGTATAATGTTATACATTGTAAATAATCCATGCCAGAAAGAGTCAACTGTTTTTCCTCTTCTTATAAAGTAGGCTTATACCAAAACATGTTCCTATGAGCCCACTGTCTTTTGGGATAATGTTGGCCATCCTGGCGTTGCATTCTCAGAACAAATCTGTTCCTTCCTTGGCCACTTTTCTGGAAACGGAAATATCACAAATCACAGTCATCCTAATCGTGGCAATATGTCATCTAGTCCACTGTTTCCGTTGATCCAGAGAGACGGTAGTCCTGTCATCAATCATTGCCGGTTTCTGCTGATAAGGGTCAGAGGAGGCCGAGCTATGGCAGTCACCTATCTCTTGGTTCATGGAACAGTTCACCACGGTAATTCCTCTAAGATTTCAAATCATTGTAATGTAAACCTCAGAATTATCCTACTCTATGCCTTGCCATCCTTCACATTCACTGATCCATCCTATCTAAAAGAAACTGCACTCATTCCTAGCGATCTTACATCCTTTATCAAAGATAGCCACCTTTCAACAAGGTAACAACACTGAGCCTACAGACAGCCTCTTTTTCGTTAAAATCAAATCCAGCCCTTCGAATCCAACAAGGCAAACTCTAGCATACCATGGGAACCGCTTCACTGTCGACCAATCGACAGGCAAACTTAGATGCAAGCGTTATTGGAATTTTTTCCTAATATTCTTCCCAACACTTTCCTCAACGGATTATAGCTTAAACGAAGCCACCACGCAACCAGGAGAGAGAAGGAACAAGATCCACTCCGTGTCGCTGAACCTCAAAGCCTTTGTGACGCACCCATTAGGAATTTTGTTTCATCTAACGATAAAAGAACGTGGAATAGCAACACTTTTATTCAAAATCCACAGCTTGAACGGGATGACGGAGCCAAACCATGCGTTAACAGACTTTGAAAAAGAACACCAACCATCATCGCTTCCATGGAAACAAAATCCAAGGTTTTACCCTTAATTTCTCTGGGCACATTCACCAGATCTGTCACCAACACGAGACTTCAGCTTTGACCAATTGCCTCCAGCTCCAATATGCTATGGCTGTCACAACACTTCGTACGGGAAAGACGAGCCACCCAATCATTTCCTACCATTGAGACCCAGTGATCGAACTTCAGAGACGGCATTTAGTGGTTTTCATCCACAGATTATGACATCCAGAGCGCACTGCAGTCGGTCCATTCATTACCATGCATTATGACATCCTTTGATTCCTGGCCATATGGGAAATAGTTATAGCAGAAGTTATCTAACATGGCTGATGAAAGACTGTTCTACCATAATCGAAAGAAAGCCCTGCCAGTCTCTTTTGAATACTAAATCCTCTCGTAAAAGGCTGTAGGCCTAGAGGGAACTTCGTGAGACGACTGAATGGGTTAATGCAGTAAAAGAATTCCCTGTGAAATCCAATTCCACCAACTCCACTGCAGCGGAATCTTCGGTCTTGATCACAAGGATCCAATAATTCCAAATGTCTTCTGCTTTTGAAAGCAAACTCAGTTCTCTTCTTTTAATTCCATTATCGCATTGAAATGAAATCCGATAGAAACTCATCCGCTGTCATAACCCATCCCATCTCGATGGCAAACATTCCCTTGTCATGAGAACGACTAAGAGGAAGTGTGTTAAGAAGATGTTAGGTGGTACACGCAGCACACTTGAAGACACCCCATCTCCTCGCTGAGCTAACAACTGCTATCATCTGCCAGAACAAACAGTCGACATTAACACACACGTAATCACATAGATCACACGAGTAACCAGCCGAGGACTGGAGAGCTGGAAAGAGAATTCCTTACAAATAAATCTCCATCATGCATGAGGTTATCCAAATTCTACCGTCAGACGACATTTTTGTTGCCGCCGTACGTTCCAAAGATGAATACAGGAATGATTGACCAGTCAAAATATGGCAGTTATCATTAATAAAATGAGTGTACACTCTGGAAAAATCAATACTTTTTGGTGAAATACTACCATAGTAGGCCATTTTTATTCCAAACATTTGTTTTGACTGCTGCCAGTTTGAATTTTGTTTGCTTTTAGACGAATGGTTAGTACAGAAATAATTTCGGTATGCTAAACTGTTGACAAGTAATGCTGAAAGGGTAAATGTCGTCCTGGGTATATGCAAAGATTACCCAGGATCACAGTCTTCACTAAAACAATACCCTGGGTGTAGTTTCGGTAGCCGAACATCACCCAGCTTCCGCAATCTGTCCCTAGGAACGAGTCATATTTAGATATCCCGCGGAATCTCGCCGTCTCGCGCCGAGGTACTTGTTGAATGTCGCTGTTCATGACATTCTTCAGGCGGTCACGTGAGCACGGGCGAGACAACCTCGAATCCAGGTGTCATACTACGATGCTGGGTGATGTTCGGCTACCGAAAGTACACCCAGGGTATTGTTTTAGTGAAGATTGAGATCCTGGGTAATCTTTGTATATACCCAGGACGACATTTACCCTTTCAGCACAAGTAATGAAGCTTAGAAGTGGCAGGTCATGAGGATATCTTCCTTGGTGAATGGATGCAAGGTTATAGTCCATGCCATCATGAATATAAGCAATGCACCGAGTCCAAATCACAAGTCAGACAGAATTTGGATCAGTTAGCCCAAACCAGAACTCCTCATCCTGAACATCAACAGATACCTGTTGGCAAGCAAGGAGAGCACCTTGACTCCTCGAGTCATATAACCACTCATTTCATTCTGGCCACATCTATATCTGATCAACAACAGCTACTGCAGATATATGGCTGTGGACTGATGAAAACGTTAATTCATCAGTTTTTTGCTATCGTCCATTTAGAAATCCCCACATGATAAATTACCGAAGCCATTTTGAGAATTATGTTATATTTCATGGTTCGGCACATGAGAACCTCCCATTAGCATTTTAGTAACAGTCTGGCATGAGCAACTATTATGGTTGTTAGTCCGACTTGTGTGACACATTCTGCTGTTCAGTCCTCTCCAGGCGTCCAGATAAAAGTGAACTGTTCTTATATTCTCTGGGGCTACACACTTCATTGAGATCAGCATACCATCTGTGAGAGTCAGCCATCGAGGCGGAAAAGGCTGCTGGAATTTTCACTTCTTCCAGACATCCACTGCTGGCAACACCACTAATGAGACAATTCAGTCGCCGGAACAATCCCCTCTTGAATTTTGATGCACAGACAAGAACACAGTCTCTACATTATTTTCATAATAAAGCCACGAGTCCAAACTGCACTCAAGACAGTCCTCAGCGTAATACACTCGTCTAAAGCAAGGCAGTCTGGCTAGAATACAAATACGGCTGATAGATAGAGAATACTGTCTCCCAAGTAAATTGCTGCCAGTGGAAGAATGTGAAATCATTGAGACAGATGAGAATCCTCAGCAGAGCGACTATAACTACTCTCGGTAAGAATACATGAGGTAGAGGAAACCAAGTATTAAATCAGCTAAGCATGAAGTTTGTATCAATTGCTTGGAAGCTGTTCACTGAATGCGCTCTTCCCTTTTATAGATTTCAATGGTCATCAAGGTTTACAGGGGTATTTTAGTCCCTGATGAAAATGTAGCTACACTCCGTCATGGTGCCCAGGTTATTAAATCATTCTTTAATCTGAGTGGTGTCGTAGGCCTACTCTGACAATGGCATGCGGTACCATTCCTTGCACCAACAAATACAAAGCAATGGTATTGGTATGGGCAATATTGGTTTGTACAAATCCTTCACACCTGGACCAACCCAGAACAAGGTCTGGCACACCTGAGTAACTGGTAACCTATATACCAACACCTGACTTAATCAAACTATCATCGAGAGAATCCTCTGCACTGTGCAACCTACAGATGGCATACACCAGGCCCTGCTCATCTTAAGGTGAAGTCAAGAATGTACTTTGAAACTTGCTTCAAATTCTCCATTTTGACTGCTTCCTTCCAGATTGTAGCACCAATTCTGTCATGGTTGGATGAGGAACAGCACAGAAATCCGGTTGCAGTATGAGGAAGAGGTAGCAACACATTTCAATGCCAGGAATAGTTGACGAAGCACTAGAACTATCAGAGTATGCTGAGCATTATCTGTATATACAGTTTCTAGTAGCATCTTCTGTTACCATCATCTCATGTTGCTCTTGATAACAGTGCATAAAGGAGTGGAAAGATAGTTCATACAACACTGTCTGCACTGTTTCAGCTTGGACATCAGGTGATAGTACTGTAGGGGGCAATCTCTAGCAAACCCATTTCATTTCTTGGGTAAACTGAAGTCAGAACTGAACTCCTAACGAGAACTATTTGTTTGTAAACATTCGGTCAAGGTTATTAGAAGAAATATTTCATTGGAAGTGACTGCAACTGGTTCAAGCAGGTGTGATTCAGCAGATGCTCCAAGATTAAATTAAAGCCCCTCCCTATTTTACAGTATTTTCAAAGTATTAGGAAAATGCAGGTAGAGGTCTCATAGCCTCGTGAAGGTCCCCAAAATGGGGCCTGATGCGTACTTCAAAGAATCAAGCAAGCGTAGTTTTCAGCACATACTGAAAAAACTGCATGCAGCGCTCCAATGTCATCAGATAGAGCATAGTACATTTTACACTTACACAATACAGTTCGGCTTTAACTATTTTAGTCTATTCAAGATAACATTTTATAGTCACTACAGACCCAGACAGAAATTTTGAACAAGCAGGTTTATATATACGAAGGATTAGAGAGACTGTATGAATTTCCAATATGAGTACAAGGTCTACTTCAGGTATAAAGATCAAAGGCTTGCTAAGATGTCAGTTATTCTATCCTTTTTTTCTGGGATCATGGTAAACTGGGGATATTTTCAACATTCTTCTGTGTACTGACATTCCAGCACCTTGAGGAAACATGGTCCCCTGCAGATGGTAACCCAAACCGATCCAAAGATTTCGTTTCTTCTTTACATTGGAATCAACAGGTAGTTATCTAATACCTGTACCCATTTTGGTCATTTTATATGTTGACCCAATGTTTGCAAGTACTTTGTTTTCACTTGGATCATGGATCAAACTAAAATAAAAAAATATCTCCATCCGACCAAACCCTATATGAATGTAATATCAGGATGCTGCTAGTCTGATTCTGACGTGGGTGGAGCTCGGTGTGGAAACCCAAGCGTCCTCCGACAAACACAACCCACTCTAAACCAATACAAGTGAAGCTCATGTTCTCAGACTGTCGTCTCCACTGCCATGATAGCTATCCAAATATCTAAAAGCCTGACAACTGCATGCTGCCAAAGCAATCCTCTTTTTTTTCTCGCTCATTGATCGTTGCTGTAAGCTCCTTTACTAGAACAGCAAAGGAGAAACCTTACACCTCTACAGACCTGAAGAATGAACACGATACCACTGTCTGACTCCAGTTTTTTACTAATATCCCTGGAGACTCCGCTCAGTAACTTTATCAGATGACTTCTTCATCATCCGATGCCTAAGAAATACGCTGCGTAAGCGTCGGAGAAAAAAAGGAATGCATGGGATTAGGAGGCAATTAGGATGATAAAAAAAGCTTTCATTAACACCTTTCAATAACTGGGTGTATTGCCAAGTCGAACAACATGTACTTTTGAGGATGGAAAAACCGCATCAATTCAGAGAAGACATCAAATTGAACTGGGCTTATGAATCGGTATGTAATGTAAGGGAATGGAGCCGTGAGCTGGGGAGTTGGCTCTGGGACTAGGGCCGGTGGGATATAGGCCGTGCCAAAGAACTGCGGTCACAATATACCCACCTGCAATTGCAAACAGGACAATGAATCAGAATTTAGCTCTAAATTCAGAATACTTCTTATATTTATGCAATATAAAGTCAGAATAAAGTCAGCACCTTCACTGACTATTCCTACCAGTCACAGGAGCCAGCTCAACAACATGGATAACATAATTAGGCTCATACCAAACATCATAAATAGATCATACCTATAAGATATCAGCCACAGCAAGCTTACAACGTTTATAAATAGATTATACATATGTCTAGAAACATTACTTTTTTTGTCAAGTAAGTATCAAGAGTCCATTCTACACCACTATGAGGGGAGGAACATTTGAACAGCAAGTGCCTGACTGTACTTTACTCCACACAGCAGGTTTCTTCTGGGCCTGTTATTTCTCCTAAATTACATTAGTGATATTGCCAAATACTGTTGATATAAGAAACTCAATGCTCAGCTCCTGGTTCAGTGGGCCACTCAGGGGACGTGAACCCGCAGACAAGTGCCATCAACACTACCGTACTAACACACATGCAGCTATAGCTTGGAACTTCATTCTTGCTGGAATACATCTGGTAGCAGAAAACAACGCCAATACTTTTGTAAATGAAACCAAGAAAGAACGAAGCAAATCTCAAGAGGAGGGTGAAGAATGAGAAATCAAACCTCAACCTGCCATTACTGAGAGCAGGCAATCAGCAACCAAGGATAACTCCACATATCACCTTCAAGTGGTTCTTCAAGGTCAAGGTGGAAAGAAACTGTGAGACTTGCTTATTGGCTCTTTACCAATGATATGTGTAAGCCTTACCGCACACAACAACCGGCTTACAAGACTGGCTTCATTAGAGCATACCATCGGGCAGGCATCACAAACCATCAGCGATGTAGATTGCAATGGTAGAAACCATAATTAGAGTGAAGAGGGTGGTGGTTGCTTAGTGTCTCCAGAGAGGGTGGTGGTTGCTTAGTGTCTCCAGAGAGACTGTTCACATTCAGCCACCAAATCAATTGAGAGAATATCTATACCAAGCTTCTGGCGTTCAACGTTCTAAATGAAATGTCCCAATCATGCCATCCACGTTCTAGGCTGCAGTATGTTGGTTCTATGCCCGAAGAGGTGAAAGCTCAACAGAAAGAGTCTGATCCTTTTTCCAATGGTCCCACGCCGGTGTAAAGGGACCATGGCATGCAGAATGATATTCGTGGACAGTAATACATGTGGATGGATGGATAGTATGAGATGGTCTCACATGGATCACTGAAGAATCTATCAAAGGCAGGCAAGAGGAATACAACTGATTCACCATAATGGTTACCGACTCTGACAGGGAACCCCTCAATGATACTGGAATGACTCTATAGGCAATCATCATTACAGCAAAGCTTTCCTCCGATGAACATTCACAACAGCAGAAAATACTTAAAATAGAGAAAGGAAGGAATATTTGAAGAAGATATCAAGGAGCCTACCTCTGTGTCTTAAGCCAGTCTCTGCAATCAAGTCATATTAGAATCCTATGCATCCCAAACTGTATCCCTTTAAACCCAATGGCTCAGCCGAACTGGACTGCTTTCATTACCAACTATAAACGAACTTCTTTGGAGGATAAACCGGCTTTAGTAACAAGTTTGTGAATGAACACCGGCTCAAAATACGAGTGTACTAACAAGCATATAGAACATAGTATAGAGGCGATCATTACTTATCATGTGTTGATGCTATCTTAGCTACCTGAGACCAGGAAGAGTTGGCTTTGAAAACAGACAAGATTCAAACAAGTCGATTTCCCGGCTCCATGAAAAGTATCATTCAGCACTTAATGGCCAAACCACTGATATTGCTAAGTTGTTAGAGCATAACACAGAAGAATTATCCTTTGAACTTAATGATTAAAGACTGAGTTGTAAGTAAAAAGCTCATCAAAGACTTTTCAGTTTCATTGATCCTGATGCATCGCGATGTTGCTTGCCTTCTTTATGGTTCTTCGAATACGATGCTGAAAACAGACTGTTAACCTTTCTGCCTTTGTGCTTTGATTACCAGTATCAGAATTTGCAGTAATGATATACATTGTGATGGTAATGTCTGTTGAACAAGTCAAGCAAGCAAACGGTAACTTGAAAGCAACCTACCGGTATTTTGGCCATCCCTGAAGTCCCTCACAAAATCTTCCTAATTATAACGTAGGTTTAGAGGAAGTAGCTTTTCGTTGACAGAGAACGTACCGCATCTTCTTATTGTCAACAATATCCTCAACATAACGGCAACATTTCAGGCCCCAACACCAAATTTCCTTCGATCATTGCACTCTTTGTTGACTGCAGTACCAACAACACATCCCAACTGTTACATGTATTGAGACCATATTCTTTCTCTGGTTATCCGAAATTGAAATGAGCCTCTCAAGTGATTTGAGTGGCAGAATATATGTCAACAATTACTTTGTAAGTGCTCAATGCAAAAGTCATGAGGAAACGGAGGAAAAACTTCATTATACACTTGGCATTGTGTATTTATAGGACTCTCCTGAAGCAAGACAACGTTGGCAAATGGAGCTATTTATTTAGTACATCAAATTTAAAGATCAGGGGCCGTATGCATAAAATCTTAAGTGTAAAAATTCCCTTAACCTATTGTTCCAAACAAAAGATAAGGGAAATTTTACACTTACATGTAAGATATTTTATGCATACGGCCCCTGGGGCCTGTTTCTCGCATGCCTGGGGCCATATTCACGAAGCCTTCGCAACTTTGCGTGCCCGCAAGTCTATTGTTTGGCTGTACATGTCTATTGTTCACTGACTGCCTTACAATGGATTGGCGTGCACACAAAGTTGCGAAGGCTTCGTGAATATGGCCCCTGGTTGGCTGGATAGTTGATCACTGCAGAACTCATCGAGGATCAGAGATACAAACTTAGGGCTAAGTGTCACTCCATATCTATACTTTTGGCTAGGCGTCACTCCATATCTTATTATTTTCAGTGTGCATTGTATGAAGAAGCAGAAGTTCATTCTCTCAATGTCAAATGATGTTTTACAAAATTTCCACTTTACTGCACGATTTTGAACGACGAACCAAGATGACCCGATAAGCAAATGTCGTTTGCATGGTTAGATGGTCTTATGACATGTATGAAGTGTGTTGCTGATAGGATTCTCCAAGTTTGTCTCTTGCATTAAATCTGTTGAGGATTGTTCATATGCATGTCCCATGATTTGAGTGGTATAAGTATTGAAGTCATGCAAATAAAGAAATCAGTGTGTTACCAATGCATGATTTACATGTACTAGATACTGTGAACATTACTTCACAGTTAAAAGGCAGAACGTTTATGTTATGTATCCCAATTTTTTTGTCTTGATGTGTTCGTTCTTATTGATATTTCCTGGCAATATTTAGCAAGCATTGTGCGAGGAAACATTTGTATAGAGAAGATGATTTGTGTTGCTGCACGTACTTGAAGATGTGTAGTGAGGAAGTAATTATACTCTGCAAACAGCCGATATGAAATTGTCGTTTGGTTCAGGCATTCAAAATATTTAGGTGGGGGTGGGGGTGGAGGAGATTACATTTTCTAACGACAAAAACCTTATTTACGCCACAATTTAGTAAGTGATTTCCCACAGTACCATCCCTCTTTCATTCCCTACCATCTTTCCTAGAAGGACAAAATGCTGATCAATAACATTATCAGCCTTTACTACAACGCCTAAGATATTTTTGATGCTTTTCATTTATACATGGGCTGGTCTTTAAGAAACTTCAGCCTGTATATTTAAATTGATATCATAACCAATTATCGGTCATATCTTTGAGGATATCTCAAGTGGATGCTTCCATCCTGGTGAAAAGAAATCAATCAAACCAGGATCCAATTCCCTGTGAAGGACCGATGTCCTGGACCTCTGACCCTGCCACGTTTGAGGTTGTTAAGTGCCCTTTCCTGGACGAATCCAGTCTTCAGAGGATAAAGATGGTGGCTAGTTCTCCTAGTTTTCCTTCCCTTCACATCCACAGTCTTTCCCCGCGTTGGTCAAACTCCTCACAGCGCCACCTGTCTCCATCCTTCCGACCTAGCATAGCGGCCCGTCCAAAAGTAGGCCGCGCATGCTCGGTAGGAACTAGTTTGCGCGTTGGTATCAGCCATGCCAGGTTCACGACAGCTTGATCTGCCATCTACACGAGCTTCTAGGAACTAAAATTCTTCCTCTGATGGTGATGATCAGTGCATCAGATCATGTATAATGTTCCAAGACAGCCATGCCAGCTAGTGGCTTTGAGGAGCAAAGGGACTTCATTCTTCAAGCGAGAGTTTTCTTGTGCAAGTTGGTTCTCTGTGGGCAACTCAGCCATAAAAAGCAATAGACAGACTTCGTTTCTGCCTTAGTGTCGTAAGTCATCAAGGAAAGCTCAACGATAGTGAATGCCCATTTTGAGGGCTATTTCTCATGTGGAGATGTAGGCTACCCTCAGTGGCAATCTGGCCTGAGAAGAGTTCAATGGTTTTATTGAGGGTTGGATTGAGGATAGGATGAAAAATCTTTTGTCTTTTACAGAAGAGGCAAGGCATTGTCACCTACCTGAGCTTGGCGGAGGCATTTCTCGATCTCATCATACTCCTCTTCATAATCACATGAGACAGACATCCTGTCTTCTGGCCGATCACTATCAGGACTTTACCATTTCTGAAGAAGAAAGGTTTGGTGGTGACTGTGGTTGTCAAGGGCTTGGCCTTAGAACTCCAATCGTATATGTAAACCTCAGCAGCACACACGCCAGGTAAAGGTGTGAACCCATAGTTATCAACCGACACCCAACATCCATCCTGAATCTCACCGCATTAAGAGACAATCTAGTAGGCCTAGGCCTGCTTTGACACTCTAAAATGGCAATCAGTTTTAAACAATCTGAAAGGTGCTGGTATTTTCTGCATCTTTTTGTGAACATAGGACAATGGATATTGGACGTTTGCCATTTAATGTCCCAAAACAGCAACCTCCAGGAAAAAAAACGTGAAGTGATAGTTTTCTTTGCATCTGATGTGGTAGCTGCCAAACTACAACAGCAACAGATAGAAAAACATACACCAGGTCACTCTTGACATCTTTCAGAGGTTGCTGGGGAAACACACACACAATCCTCGTCCTGAAGTTCACATTAGGTAGACATCAAATCACTAGAGGCTAAATCTCCCGAATCTACAGAAACTACGATATCCTTGTGAGAAACAGAAAAGCGTGGCAGCCAGCAGTCATCCATTCATTCATTCTCCTGCTGCAGCGTGTTTCCAGATGAAAATGTGCAGCAAGGAAAGCCACCGTCCAACACCTTTGTGATCAACTCAAAAAAGAACTTCCTTGTCTAAACAAAGGACATCACTTTTTCGAATTGCTAAAAGACGAAATGTCATCATTGTCATAAATAATGTATCTCTTTCAGAGAAAGGAGAGCACGCGCCAGGAATACATCCTATATCGACAGATTCTCTGAACCAAGAGTTTTTACTGCTCACCTGGTGAGGTGACAGAGTTTATTCAACTCAGAAGAAATGACTTTTTTCTGTGGCGGACTCGTCGGAGAAACACAAACCAACACTTCCTAATTATTTTGCAAGGATTTGACAGGCAGAAAAGGAAAGGGGACACCACTCACGACTCCGTTACAATGAATTCAAAGTTAGCTGTTGATGGTAAGCAGCAGGAAGAGAGGTAAAAATGACCAGAATGGTATGGAGACAGGCTCTAACCCGCCAATAACTTGTGCTATTGATACACTGCCCTCCGTTCCACCCGCCGGCGGAGTTCCCTGCTCAATTCAAAGATTTCAATTGCAAATAACTTCCTGTATATTGGAAGCCGTGCAGCCTAGAGTTCTGAATAAACGGGGAATGTTTTTAAAAGGTATGAACCCCAAACATAGCATCCTCTCAAGAAGGGCGTCACCTACATTGCCAGACTCTTCACTTGAGGAAGGGGCTTACCGGTAACTTTCCTCTGTATTCACTCACACCCTTATATAGATTCTATTTCACAAGTTTCGTGGTATTGGTAATGATGACTGAACAATTGTTTTCGCATCTTCATCTTTGTCAGTACAGGGTAAAATCAAGATTTTCTTCCCAATTTGGTGTCTCGTGACTTTGATCACAATTTTAATAATTACGATTCCTTGACCTATGATTGGGAACCATTGTTTTTGGTCTTGGTGTCCATCTGTCAGTGTGTGCACGTATGTTGTCTGTGCGTCCTTCACCTTTGTCTGTCACAGTGATTAAGATGGCATCTAATCCTAGCAACCATTCGACCAACTAGGGTGCCTCTCCAGGGAAAAATGTGTCACCAGAATCAGGTTTCTCTCAAGGTAAACTACCTGAGCTTAAGGTGACATTCACACCTGGATCTTGTCACTGGAAACATTAACAGTCAGGTTTGGGTTTCCGGGATAAAAATAATTGTTCCCAATCGTAGATCCAGGAGCCATAATTATTATAATTCTCATCAAAGTCAAATGATGCCGTATTGGGAAGAAAAGTTGGTTTTACCCTGTGCTGATGAAGATTAAGATGCAAAAACGATTGCAATACCAATACCATGAAACTTGTGAAATAAACTGTATATAAGTGTGTGAGTGAATTCCCTGGATTAAAGTTGAGCCCCCTTCAGAAAGAGAAGAGTCTGGCAATGCAAGTGACGCCCTTTTTGAGAGGTGGATGGTATGTTTAGGGTTCCTTTCGAAAATGTCCCCGTTTGTTTTTCTAAATCGAAATGGATGTAAGTGATTCTGATGGTGTTGATACAGAGGCAGTTGATGGTCATTTCGCTGAATGTGTCAACCAGGTACTTACACCAATCAAAATTGGGATATAAATCCAAATGTAGAGGTCATTGTTGCCATAATTTCTGACACATTAGTAATGTCCATTGATGTTCTACACAGTTCCACAACATTCCTTCAGTTCAGTAAGCAGTATTCAACACGAAGAAGCACCAAGTGATTCTGAATCCTGACGATCTGTCACTTCTCAGTTCGCCTCCGTGACCCTGCATGCCACACCCCCAAGGAAAGAGAGGGAGAGAGGAGAGTGCACAATGTGATGGTATGGTTGAAGTCTGCAGTTCTAAACTGTTCACTTCTCATCCCATTTGGAACGTCCCTGATGATAATAAAAATCATGATTATACATAATTTTCAGCATGTATCCTTGGTCCTTGTTGACACAATAATATGTTGACTTAGTCCACATACATACATATTGTCTCATCATTAGATACAAGGATATAATATGGATGGACAGAGAGGCAGAAGAGTCTGATGCACTCTAGTGGACAGCGACTGAACTACACTCGTAAAACCTGACCAGAAATGTGTCAAACTGTGATCACCTTATGTTTGTATCAATAACAGCGAATGAAGTGGTCTTCTATGGAAAAAAACAAGCTGATCATGAATTATATCTGCATGTAGGTTACAGCTCAAATGATGCCACAAAAAAACTAATGTAGGACTGCAATTTCGACAATATAGGCCTAAACCTCTAATCAGGAGGACAATATGAAAACACGTGATGATAGAAATTTTAATTACTGCAGAAAATGACGACGGTGTGGATAAAAAGTCGGCAAAGCTGGCTTATTTTCAAAGGTTATTAGGTCACATACAGAAAGTATTCCATCAAAATCGTCACGTTATGGAATAATCTTCTATTAATTATTGATGACCTGAGTAACGATGTGTTAATTACGAAGAAATGGATGCATTTTATCATATATTTCTGATTTTATGTACATGTATGTTCCATGGTAATCAGAAGTGGGTCTGAATCAGTAAGTTGCTTTTGTAGTTGCGTTACTAATGCCGATACAGCTTCGTGTTCTTTTTCTAGTTCAAATAGCTATCATGAACAGATTGGCTACTTCGGTATCTTACCAGGATCTTGCCTGCAGCTTTTGTTGGTGGTCTTCTGAATCAGACTACCCCCAGAAGTAGAACCTAGTGACCTAATAGATCCCACCATGCAAGCTGGTTGTAATTTACGTTGTAGACCCTACATGAATGGGTGATGCTGTGACCAGCAGACCAGAATTTGCAATCTACCTCTAAACCTGCAGAGCAAACCCAAAGGAGCAAAGCAAAGATTCTCAAGAAAATGCAGCATGAATCAGGTAGGCGAGTGAAACAAAACCTCCCTGGCTGTGGGAAGAAATGTGATATTCGTTTCCAGAAATACTAATCCTAAAAACAATGGCGAAAAGCCTTTTGCTCGTTAACAAGAAGAAAGCTGACCCCATGGCTGCGTTTGAAACGAGTCGATACCCACGAAGACTGTTAAAAGTTGATGGGAGTGAGAAAGTAAAACGAATGGTGTAGGATTCAGAGCAGTGATGGTCTACTCAATCATCACGTGTTTTTGATGTCTTGCGTTTTTACTGGTAGGCTTAAGCTTGAACCATCTGTGCTATGCGAAACCCACCGCAACAAGGCACTAAATTTGCAACAAGGCAGTAAATCTACGTTAAGTATCTGGGTATTGGGCTTGTCTGTGCTTCAGTACTGACAAAGGGATGTATTTTGTATGTCTTACTTTTTTGTTTATCTTTTTCAGCTTTACAGTAAAGAACATTCTNTAGCCTATATACAGATGCTTCCAACATCAAATATCAGATCAGATACAGACATAATTTGAAATCAAAATGCCAATTTTCTGCTATAATGATAGACAAACAAATCGCAATAAAGTCAACACGGTCACCATTAGTTACAATTACTTTAATCATGTACATTGATGTAGAAAGTTTTCATTTATAGCCTCCGGGATAAATATTGAAAGGATTCGTTAGGTTTGTGTGTTCATGTATGACCTGATAGACCTGAGGCAAGTCAGTGCAGGATGACCTCTGGTGTATGTATGACCTGATAGATCTGAGACCGGTGTATGCAGAATAAATGACCTATGATGGACTGAACTGAATAGCCGCTAATGAACCTCTATCGGCATTGTATAAAACCTTGGAGGAAGCTGACTCTGTACGTCAGAGATTTACCATCTGTAATCCCTCCTCACAGCCAACAGGAAAGATTTTATCAAAGAAGGGTGTGAATGAAGAGGAGAGTCTGGCAATGCAGGTGACGCCCTTCTTAGGTGGATGGTATGTTTGGATTCATAAATTTAAAAACGCCCCCATTTATAAAAATATATCCATGCTTGGACAGGGCTCTACCATGGTTCACGAACAGAACTACGAAATCATCTTATCTCATACAAGCAGATCAATATTATTGATGAACCACAAAAAATCGATCCAAATCACATCAAAATCATCCCGAAGATCACATTTCAATTTGGAGTTGATTGTGATTAAGGTTGGATGGTGCGCGTGTCGCCGATAAGCTTGTAAAGAAACCACAGGGTTGAGATGACTCTCTCGTCGCAGAAGAGCCAGGAGACCTAAAACATAGGAAATGACAACACTCCAGAAACACTCCCTTCATCGAGAGGAATCAGAGAAAATACTTGCCAACGGAACTGGTTAAATCCAAGGATAACATCAGTTTATAGTGAATACTTCTGGACACTGGAAATACAACAAATCAGTTTATTCCTTCAGTGGAAGCAGACTGAATCAAAGGAGCACATGGTGCATGGTCCATCTTCCTGGTTGGAATGGTGGACAAACCTATGAACTGAAGTAATACACACATCATGGTGATGCTATATTGTGGCCATTTAACCGCATGTTGCTACAGACCTGGCAGCTTCTGGCATTCTCCCACAAAAAGACTCAATATCAGATTGGATTCCAGCAAACATGCCACAAACCACATCACTGGAGAATGCGAAAAGTCAACATGAATATCCTCCAATAAAAGGGTCCAGGTGGGAAAGGCATCACACTTCACACGTAAGATACTCTGCAGCTGGAGAGTGGAAGTAGCCAACTCCACAGATTAGTCTGAGTCTGGACCTAATCCCTTCCATGATGTAAATGGTTTATGGTAACTATGGTCAATTTTAGCCAGGAGAGAAGGAAATGGATGTTGGTATGGAGATTTCCCAGCAGGGCAAGACAGAAGGCACCAGAGGAATGGAAAGTAGGTGAAAAATGTCCTTAGCTGAGAAGGTTGAGATTAGCACCTGCAACCAATTTCACCATATGATTCTTTACTTAATGAACCGAATGACCATTCCTAGTCCCCTTCATGAAACTCGTGTTACCTGTAAACTTTCCATATGCAGTATTGTGTCAGCCTACACCTGTCAAATTATGATAAACTGTTGATTTATGTTGATGAATATCACAAGCCCTATAGGCTGTGTTAGGCCTATGCGACCACATTTCAATATCATTAGGTCAAGTTGGCATGCTTATGAATTTATATCAAAATACATATATCAAATTGAAAAGTCAATACTAATAACATTAAGTCAAATGTTTGTCACACTTAACTGATTTAGATGCCAAATGTCATGGGTATTGTTGGGTGATTGGCAGGGCATAGATTTCGGCAATAAAAATATTCAAACCATTGAAATAGTAATAGAGTCAATAATATACAATATTTCATCTAGTTTATGCCGTTTTACTCTATTAACTACAAGACCTAGTTTGACAACTTCTGAGGTAAACATAGATTGGGAATCTAACCATTGGTGTTGGTCATGACAGATTAGAGCAATGGGTATAGAAGATTTAGTGCCCTTGATTCACCATTTTTAACCGTAATATTTGCCCTTCCATGGAAGAGGGTTAAAAATGCCACAAAACCACAACTTATTGCTACAATAACAGCTTGGCCATGTAAACAGACCAGATACCAGATGATATTTGTCCAACAGTGGACAGTGATATGGCTTATGATACTTAACGAAATAACGAAATGACAACGAAATAACGAAATGTACGTATTGACCTAGGGAGATATCATTTCACTTGAGCCCAGCATGAGTGTATTACTTTGCAAACAGGCGAAATCAGCGAGTGTGCAGTGACACATGTCAGATGTCAAACTAAATTAGGCCTACCTAAGCAGGAAGACAAACAATCCATAAACCATAATCTTTGGAGGTCAGCCGCCTCAGCCTCCCATAGGACAATTGTTCCAGCCTAGGAGGTGACGGATTTTAGCAGACGATAAATTCGTCAGTGTCTTGTCTGCCATGTCTTCTGTTTTCCTTTG
>NMRB01001424.1:145597-159449 GCA_002633025.1 Notospermus geniculatus
TATGTGACATAGGCCAATTGTTGACGGGTCTTGCGATTACTCTCCACCAATTTTCACCGGGCACCGTAGAATATGTGACCACACACACCGTAGACATGAAATTCGTAATGGACCCGTACGGCCTCTGAAATCCACGGCAGCCGCCGGTGGGGAAAATCGTAGGGGGCCCGGTGGATATGTGACCTAGGCATTAGCTTGCTCAACCATGGTGTTCTTGTCAGGGTTCTTTGAAAACTATTTTCCCAAGACCTCTGCAACATTATGGGACTTTTTTCAACCAATGGGGAGCGCCAATTGGTCACGTGATGACTACTGATAGAGCAGACGAGACACCTAGCGTTGACCTATGCCCATTGTTCGAGAGATGCGGTTCACCAAGCACGGCCAATCACACCTTGATTCGTCATGAATAATAGGTGGCATTGGTGTACTATCAGTTCAAAACCACGCGTATATTCTCGCGTGGTCTGCGTGATCGGGGTTCCCTATTGTCAAAAACACAATGCCTTCAATGACCCCCAACCTTCAGAGAAAAAAACAAGTTTTATCCTAAAACCTGTCCGCCCTGTTTTACTCGTTAAACCTCTCCACTTTTGACAAATAAGGGTTCAAGGGTCGCCATTGACAGTGAGGAAATTGAATGACTTGGACAATTAGAGAATTGCAAACAAGTGGTCCTCTCCTGTGCCGAGTGTCAATCTCTTTATAAAAGACGAATGTTTTCTTAACCAGTGGGGCAGTGAGATGAGCATGGTATGAATGGAACTCAGACATTTCGTCTTTGGGGGGGGGTTAACCTGGAACAGGTCCGCAAGATCATGTGGATTATCATCCATTATGATCCCTGAACACAGGTTTCCTGAACTGAAACATGCCTGCGGGAAGTGAAAGCGGCCTAGGTCATGTAGGTATAGGGATGAGGCAAAGAATTAGGTTAGGGAAGGATCACAAAGACCGATACTTTCGAAATCTCCTGGTGATGATGCATTGGAAATCAGGTTCTGTACTTCCTCAACCAACCATTCATATCATAGCACATGAAAGGGTCAATATTATTGATTAAGTACATAAAATAAATTTTACCTGCAGCATAAATGTTATTTCTAATGATATGAAAATAAATACACTGCACCTGGAGGGGTTGGCTGTTTTTCATTAGTCTGGCCAAACCTTGCATAGGCCTAGCAAAGACCAACCGTACCATGAACCCATCATAGGAAAGTTCAGGTGTATGGACATATGGTGCGACGCCCTTCATGAGCCTCCACTGGAACGAGACCCAGCCTCACGCCAGGATGTCGTCCTTGCAGTACCCTAATGGATCCCTTTGAAGGGACACAAGGTTTATAATTGGTGCTCAGAACTTCTCCACTCAGGGAAAACATCGCCAAATAGGGATCCAACGTTCCTTTGTGTGTGGTTTATAAGGGGTAAAACGGACAACAGACAAGAAGCTGGTCTTCTGAGATGTCCGTTTTTGAACTGAAGGGTGGCGACTGGAAGTATTAAGGTCGATCTAGCCAAACTGCCCAACTTAAACTCGTGATAATTCATTGATAACAATGATTACCAAAACATTTCTGGTACGGTATGTTACATATGAAGCATCTTAGTGAACTTTCACAATAAATAACTGGATCCTATCTGCGGATTGCCCAGAAAAATGACTTTTTTGGAAAGGCCGAAAAAATAACCTTGAGGAATTTTACGTCAACATGCTATGTCGCATCGAGGCAAACTCTGTTGGAAAAGACGCAGCCATACCTAGCGCATGTCGGTATTACCGCAGATTTTTTAAAAAGATACTAATTATTCTTATAATTAACAAAGTTTAGCTTTTACTCCACGTAATTTTCTCTATTTCGGGAATTTATCGGACATCTACTTCAAAACCCCCAATTCGGCTGTTATACGGACAAGCTCCATTTGGTGAACAACACATTTCCATTTTCAAACTTTGAAAAATGTGCATAAAAGTGGGAGAAAAACTGCTTGAAATTTTGAATCTTTATTCTCCAACTCTAGAACAGACTTTATTCTCCACGTGGGTTTGTTTACTATTTACAACACACACTCACTACAGGGTGTCCCAGAAAAAACGCAACAGTTAGGAAAATCGTGATTGTGGGGAAACCAAATATCACAGCCATATAAAATTGGTTTTACTAGATCCGCCAGAGCATAAGCTTCATTTTCATACCAATTTCATGTTGGTGCAGTTCCGGATGGATGCACAATCATTGTTTGACTGAGGTGAGGTAAAATGAAAATTGCTGCATGTTTTCTGATGGTGAATTTCATTGCATAATCCTCTCATGGAGGATTCCTCCATGATCCTCTGCAGAATGGGTTTTTAACTGATTACATAAGCACAGGCATACAAAATTTGCCATCCCATGGGCTCTCTGCTGGTCATTTCACAACATGATGCAGTTAACACATCATTTGTGGTGACTGAATATGCACAACTTTGAAGCCTTGTAGCAGTCAGAAATGCTTTTTAAGAGAAAATATCTGTGTTTCTTTAAGCATACATGTATGCCACTCTTATGTTTTTGTTATTAAACNGTAAAAAGGGAAGAGGGCCTAAACGGCAATAACTCTTGAACCTTTGGAGATATCGGCAAACGGTTCAGTGGGAATATGGAGGAGACATTGACGATGGTTCACTGCAAATTTGTTCAACTTCCTCCAAGGGGGCGCGTGCCTGCACTCTTTTTAACTTAACCACAGGAGAGATTTTGTAACGTTACAAAATCTCACCACTGGAGAGATTTTGTAACGTTACAAAATCTCTCCAGTGAATTGTGAGATTTTGTAACGTTACAAAATCTCTCCAGTGGCGAGATTTTGCAACGTTACAAAATCTCTCCAGTGGTGAGATTCGCAATTTCTGTCGTAATTTGCCGTGATGTTCCATTGAATGCAGGATGGAGCGAACTAGGCTAAGTGAAACTAGGCTGAGGACAGGAGGTAACCAAAGTTTCCAGGCCATCTGCCGAGCTGTTCTGATCAAGACAACAGGAGACAATTGGTGTCATTTTGTAAGTACATGTATATCATCCTTCTTTTTTTGTAACAAACCTAAGTTACAATTTATCTCCACTCCCTGGTAAAAAGGGAAGAGGGCCTAAACGGCAATAACTCTTGAACCTTTCGAGATATCGGCAAACGGTTCAGTGGAAATATGGAGGAGGCATTGACGATGGTTCACTGCAAATTTGGTCAACTTCCTCCAAGGGGGCGCGTGCCTGCACTCTTTTTAACTTAACCACTGGAGAGATTTTGTAACGTTACAAAATCTCACCACTCACTGGAGAGATTTTGTAACGTGACCAAATCTCGCCACTGGAGAGATTTTGTAACGTTACAAAATCTCACCACTGGAGAGATTTTGTAACGTTAGAAAATCTCACCAGTGGCGAGATTTTGTAACGTTACAAAATCTCTCCAGTGGTGAGATTCGCAATTTCCGTCGTAATTTGCCGTGATGATCCATTGAATGCAGGATGGAGCGAACTGGGCTAAGTGAAACTAGGCTGAGGACAGGAGGTAACCAAAGTTTCCAGGCCATCTGCCGAGCTGTTCTGATCAAGACACCAGGTGTTATTATGTAGGTACATGTATATTATCCTTCATTTTTTGTAACAAACCTAAGTTACAATTTATCTCCACTCCCTGGTAAAAAGGGAAGAGGGCCTAAACGGCAATAACTCTTGAACCTTTGGAGATATCGGCAAACGGTTAAGTGGAAGTACGAAGGAGACATTGACGATTGTTCACTGCAAATTTGGTCAACTTCCTCCAAGGGGGTGCGTGCCTGCACTCTTTTTAACTTAACCACTGGAGAGATTTTGTAACGTTACAAAATCTCTCCAGTGAGTGGTGAGATTTTGTAACGTTACAAAATCTCTCCAGTGCCGAGATTTTGTAACGTTACAAAATCTCTCCAAGCGAGATTTTGTAACGTTACAAAATCTCTCCAGTGAGTGGTGAGATTTTGTAACGTTACGAAATCTCTCCAGTGGCGAGATTTTGTAACGTTACAAAATCTCTCCAGTGAATGGTGAGATTTTGTAACGTTACAAAATCTCTCCAGTGGCGAGATTTTGTAACGTTACAAAATCTCTCCAGTGGCGAGATTCGCAATTTCTGTCGTGATTTGCCGTGATGTTCCATTGAATGCAGGATGGAGCGAACTAGGCTAAGTGAAACTAGGCTGAGGACAGGAGGTAACCAAAGTTTCCAGGCCAACTGCCGAGCTGTTCTGATCAAGACAACAGGAGACAATTGGTGTCATTTTGTAGGTACATGTACATGTATATCATCCTTCATTTTTTGTAACAAACCTAAGTTACAATTTATCTCCACTCCCTGGTAAAAAGGGAAGAGGGCCTAAACGGCAATAACTCTTGAACCTTGGGAGATATCGGCAAACGGTTCAGAGGAAATATGGAGGAGACATTGACGATGGTTCACTGCAAATTTGGTCAACTTCCTCCAAGGGGGCGCGTGCCTGCACTCTTTTTAACTTAACCACTGTTACAAAATCTCTCCAGTGGGTGGTGAGATTTTGTAACGTTACAAAATCTCTCCAGTGGCGAGATTTTGTAACGTTACAAAATCTCACCAGTCACTGGAGAGATTTTGTAACCAAATATCACAGCCATATAAAATTGGTTTTGCTAGATCCGCCAGAGCATAAGCTTCATTTTCATACCAATTTCATGTTGGTGCAGTTCCGGATGGCTGCACAATCATTGTTTGACTGAGGTGAGGTAAAATGACAAAGTGATTCAATTGTGACTCTCAAAGGAAACATGATGCATCACTCATTTCCAGTCTCAACCTGTTAAACCACCAATTGTGTTTGTGAATGAAGACGACCATTCATAAGTTAAAGGGTTATATTTCATTCACTATCATCTTCTGTTGACCATTTCTCACCTGAAGTGGACAGAGACCATTGATTCTTCAAGATCATGGACAAACTAGGTCAAGGATTGGATGAACTTTATAAGAGGGCATTCAGTGTTATGATACCTTTTTCGCTTCTTTTGAAATTTGTTTTTTAGCCTAGTCAGTCACTCATGAAATATGGGTTGCTTCATTGAATTCAGCTTATTACGATGAATGGAAGAGATGACAGAAAGAGGACATGCTTCAGATTTTCGTATAAAGCAAAGAGGAATAATTTGATATGTTGTTTGCCTTGTACACAAGCAGTGAATGACAAGGTGATTTTACAATAAGCAAGAAACCGCATCATAGAGGGTCAACAAAAATAGTACTTGTGGTATCAGTATGATGTAGCGGCGGTCAGTGTAAACCCTGTACCCCCCCCCCCCCCCGGTCAGGGGTCGACACTTATTCGACACGTAGAAAATTTTTCTAGGGTCAGGATTCGACACTAATTCACCCAGGACCTCAAATGAAATCGTCAGGTATTCACCAGATTTTTTTCACTAATCTTTTACTTTTTTTAGTCATTTCTATTAGCAATTATGAAGTAAACGCCAGGAATTCGACATTATCTATTTTTTGGGTGGACAGAGATACGACGATAAGAAACAAATTGAGCGCTCAGAACTCGACACTTTTTCGACACTAATTTAGTGGCGACGCCTGACCAGGGGGGGGGTCCAGGGTTTACATTGACCGCTGCATGAGTTAAATGAAGCCAATTCTGTCCAGAGAAGATAAAAAGGATGATGAATGATCCCATGCATTATCAAAGGAGTCAAAGAACCAAGGGTCGCTTTAATGATAGCAATACCATTGTAGCTTTCGTCCATCATAAATTCAGTGTTTCACAAAACCTGGATGAAATTAAATCCCAACCTCAGACAAGTCTGTCACCGTAATGAGGCCTGGGAAATAAAGTCAATAGCGCTGACTCAAAACCTGTTCATATATGAAATAGGCCTAATAGTATTCCCACACTTTTTAAAAACGTTGAATTGAAATGCACACATGCATGATGCTTCGCCTATCACGAGTTATCGTACTACAACGTTTACTAGGGCGAGTATTGAGTCAGCAGCCTGGTGTTTGTGATAAGGCGATTTCAAACACCTGCCAATTTTCAAATACACAGCAAAAACTATCATTCGATATTGAATGAAAGAGACAATTACTAATACCTGGTGCATCATTGAGGAGGCTGGGAGCTAAGCAACATTAAGTTATGGGTCCCAGAATATTTGGTGATTGATAAGTACCAAAATATAGCCCACCTACGGTAAGAATATGGCAACACATTCGGTGCCGTTCACTTCATTTTCTTGGCAAATTTGGCGCAATCCATGGCTACAGGTGTGGCAAACTGGAAAACTCTTAGCCAAGGCATATCATACGAAATCTTTGATAAACGATACACTTTTTCTCCATTTCTTTATCAGAACAAGTCCGAAGGCGTGAAAAGACTAGCGCAGAACCATCACATTATACTAACATACAAGTGAATTGTAAGCATATAGAATGATAAGCAAGCGGTTATCAGAGAGGAGCTGACTAACACAACAACGTCTACCACGTTCAAAAATCGAAAGCGGATTAGAAGTGAAAACGCAAAATTTCTCACATACCATGGAATTTTATATCCTTCTTGCTATGCACGTGCAAAGTAATCCAAAATTTGACGGTTGATTCAACAGGAAAACGCACGCCAAGTGGTGAACCCGCATTGAACAAACCGCGTGAACTTGTCCCACATGGCAGATGCTATAAATAAGTCAGCAGATCGTCACTCACCACCTTTCGGAAGTACGCGGAACTGAAATCTCCGCGGCTATGTAGACATGTAAGCATAGAATGATAAGCAAGCGGTTATCAGAGAGGAGCTGACTAACACAACAACATCTACCACGTTCAAAAATCGAAAGCGGAAGTGAAAACGCAAAATTTCTCACATACCATGGAATTTTATATCCTTCTTGCTATGCACGTGCAAAGTAATCCAAAATTTGACGGTTGATTCAACAGGAAAACGCACGCCAAGTGGTGAACCCGCATTGAACAAACCGCGTGAACTTACCCCACATGGCAGATGCTATAAATAAGTCAGCAGATCGTCACTCACCACCTTTCGGAAGTACGCGGAACTGAAATCTCCGCGGCTATGTAGACGCGCGGGGGGAAGGGGCGACACGCTCTAATTCACCTGTCCTGACAGCAGTTATGGCCTACAGTTATTCATGTCTTAATATCCTATATGAGAATCTATGAATGTAATCAAAGGGTGTTTCTTCTCTCAATCGATTCGTGGAGAACTTACTGAGAATTAACAACAAAAGAATGAAAGTATTTCCACAAAGGACAAGAGATCGACCACCAACTCGTACTATATTTCGTGTTACAAGCCTAGATCAGGCCTGATCAGAAGAGTACTAGTAGCAAATGAAGACAAGCGTCTCGTATTTCTCTTGAGGTAAGCCTGAATTTCTTGACTACATGTATTTTTATGGTTGCTAAAAACTATGGCTTTTCACCAAACAGGGCCTAACCTTATGGCGATGGAGAGTCCCTTTCTCTTTCCCTCTGTTTCCCTTAACACTCCTTTACCTCTCCCTCCGAGGCCTTGCACTCTCACCCTCGCCTTATCATTTACTGAACGATTCGCATGCATTATTTCATTTCCGTGAACATGCATGGACGGTGCTCTTTCATTTTTTGCAGGGCCAAGAGTTTCGGAAGAACCTGCAGCTTACCAATCTTCAATCCCCCTTTGGTCGGCCGGATTTCATCATGAACGTTGATCAGATCCGTAACGAGAATAAACTGATCGGGAACATCGACACCAGCATGGACAAGGCCGAGCTGGACTCGTGTAAGCGCTACATCTCAGAGAATAAAGAAATCCCCAGGACGGACATGGCGGAATGGAAGAGTTTTCAAGATGTTTGGGAAAACATGATTAGGTAAAGATTCGCTATCTCGCCATATTTTCTCATCCTCCCATAGCAGGGCTTTGGTCTCGCTCTTCTTCACACTTCTGGATGAAGTGGATGAAGAAGAACGAGGTAAAAACCCCCGCTGTGGGAGGATGAATTCTCTGGTCAGACAGATGTTATAGGCCTGCAGATAAAAGGGATGGGCTGCATGCCATGTACAGCACGCAGGACAGAAGTTTTTCCTCTGCCTGTACTTCGTCGCCCCCTGCCCTTTGTACTTCTTCTGGTAGAACTAGGGGCGCACATCATCCGAGGAGCAAAGGTCCTGCTTTCGGCGTTGGCAGTAAACTCTGCCGTAGTCGTCAATGCCTCTGACCGGAATCTTTATACGGAACCATTCACAGCCGATGGCATGCTGTTACCATTAAACGGGTTGCTTGATTTGGGATCAGGGAGGACGATAGGTAAAGATTCGCTATCTCGCCATATTTTCTCATCCTCCCATAGCAGGGCTTTGGTCTCGCTCTTCTTCACACTTCTGGATGAAGTGGATAAGAAGAAAGAGGTAAAAACCCCCGCTGTGGGAGGATGAATTCTCTGGTCAGACAGATGTTATAGGCCTACAGATAAAAGGGATGGGCTGCATGCCATGTACAGCACGCAGGACAGAAGTTTTTCCTCTGCCTGTACTTCGTCGCCCCCTGCCCTTTGTACTTCTTCTGGTAGAACTAGGGGCGCACATCATCCGTCCTTCCGAGGAGCAAAGGTCCTGCTTTCGGCGTTGGCAGTAAACTCTGCCGTAGTCATCAATGCCTCTGACCGGAATCTTTATACGGAACCATTCACAGCCGATGGCATGCTGTTACCATTAAACGGGTTGCTTGATTTGGGATCAGGGAGGACGGTTTTAGAAGAGAGCAACCGAGCCTCGTCTGTAGTTCTGAAGCTCAACTTCTTTGGCTTAGGGGGAATGTATATCAAACGTTGGATGTGACGGAAAAGCACCACTGCCTCATGTAGAGCCTTTTTTTTCTAGACGTGGTGTCTTTTCGCACGGGGAGTATGGCTTCATCAAGGACATGTTCTCTGCTCTCAAGATGAACATCTACAAGGTGACCATAGAGGACTTCGAGACTGAGGTCGTGGGGAAGCAGGATGTTGAGTCAGGTGAGTCCGAGATGGTCAAACATTCCTCAGTCCTCCAACCAGCCGGAGGATGTGGTAAATGGACAATATAATGTATATGGTGCAAACTAAGACCATTGTGACATTCAAGACTAGAGAAGGTCAAAGCACAACGACTACGATGTATTGCAGAATTATAGGCCTACAAATGAATCAACCATGTTGGCACATGTGAGTCAGCTTCTACTCGTTTTGTCCTTTCCAGCGACAGAGGCAGATAATACTTCCAAGGACATAGACACAAGAAACGCTTCTTTCAAATACAACATCCTCATCAGTTACGTCAAATCCGAGGCTACTCGTTACGCGCAAGAACTAAAGAGGGGGCTGCGGAGCGAGTGTCTGTCGGTTTTCCTGGTAAATCCTTTTAACAATGGTCAGTGGTTAACACAGTCCTTCCTTGTAAGGAAGGTGAAGTTGCTGCAATTGTGGTACTACTGAAGGTCGCCACGTAGTCAGAACCCACCCACTCACCCTGACCTCCACACAGGTCAGCTCAGTCACCCTGACCTCCACACAGGTCAGCTCAGTTTGACATCCTACGGGATGCATACTGAACATTTTGGTTCAACAAACGGCCTCTTTGCCTGAAACGTGAATTTCTCTGGCATCGTTTGACTCTCTCTGCAGGACATCGACGAAAAACAACCAAATGAGACCAACGGAGATTGCTTACAAAGAGGGTTCGAAAATTCAGCTGCCATAGTTGCCATAGTCACGCCTAGATACGGACAGACACAGTGGACGCACAGACAGGTAAAATACAGTTTGTCCTGGTCATCGTGACAGCAATCGAGTGGTATGGCCTGGAACGACACTCTCGACTTTGCACAAGATGTGACAGTAATTGAGTGGTTTGGCCTGGAATTTATAAGATGTGACACCAATGTCAACGACAACCTGCTCATCCCCACCTGTTCTTAATTCTTCCTCCACACAGGTGATATTCGCCGCTATGCTGAAGAAGACGATAATTCCAATAAAATTCACGGAGACATGGCCGCCGCGCCATCTAGAGGCGGAATTCAAAGACATGAAGCATATTCTTTGGAAAGAAGGTAAGACTGAATAAGGACAACGATCGATGAGCTTTCATGAAAACTACTGTGGTTGAGATCTTAATCGTCAATTTCTCTTTCTTCCAGTCGGCCAGAAGCCAATCGACGAGGATAAATTATCATCCTGGGAAAAGGAAAGATGGCGGAAGATAAGTGAAGAGATAACGAAGAGAACAATAGAACTGAATGCTGCCATCAAGTCTGGTTTGTTGAGGGTAAGGAGGGACAACAGAAGCAGTGGCCGCGCCTATCGCCAAAAGACGGCAGCAATGTTCTAGCAGACCAATACAAAAGATTATTCTCCTGATTGGTGCTCAATCAACCGTGAATTGGTCGTATTGGTTATCTGACTGACAGCTGGAGGTTGGCGTGATTTGACCTGTTCTCTTTCAATCCGCAGCAAACAACCTTGAGAAAGCAGGACACAGGCCAGAATTTTGTCGTCTTGATAGCTCATTCAAAACAGAAACAACTCGCTACTCAGATCAAACGCTGGCTGGAGAACTACACGGTGTGGGCGACGTGTGTCGATTTTGATAATGAACAGGACTACCTCGACCTGAAAGCCAACAAGAAAACTGGTAAGCTGGAAGAGATATGGGTTCATTCAAAAGAAAATTAGGGCGGAAAGTTTCAACATCAGACTGGGTTACAAAAGTTACTCATACAATTGGCAGAATTTCTACTGTAGATGTATAGAGTACTAGGATTTGGTACTTATGCTGGTGGTGGTTTCAACAAGACTGCGCTCGGAGTCGAACACGAAGGGCATTTGAAGCATCAACACACTCGTGAACATTTCCTAGCGTAATAATTTCACTGAGTTTTCTTATCCTCCAGCCTCAGTAAACGAAAGGCTACAGAAGGCATCACAAATGTTTGGGCCTCGTTGGAACAATGAAGAGGCGTTACGGTTACTTGACTTGCAGGAGAAGGCTGATAAAGCTCGGGTGGCCATTGTCATCATCACAGAAGACCTGTTGGCGAGCACGAATCTGTTTGAACAGGTAGGTATCCCATGTTCTTCTCGAAGTGCACTCAATCTATTGATGTTCACTATTGATGTACGTGTGTCTCTTCACAACTGCTGACAGATTCAGAATCATGCTGTTCCATCATTCAACCTGTGGTTATGGTACTCTTCCTGTCTGGTGGGCTACATCCTGCTCATTCCTACGTCACCGCGTTTGTGTGCGGGAAAGCGAGGAACCTCCAGTATTCTGAGGATGGTTGGCTATATGGTAGCCAATTGTTTCATCCAATTGTTTTCCTCGAAGCTGTTGCTACCTCACCTCAGGCAGTTGGTACTCTATAGTGGCAGCAAGGAACTGCCCAGCTGCGGAAGTAATGTATGTACACTACATGCACTACATGTGCACATGCACTACATGCACTACACATGCACTACATGTACACTACATGCACTACATGTACACATGTACAACTTGTAATTCGTCTTCTAATCACCAGGTGGTCTACTGTCATGACATGGAATACGTCATCCCAGTCAGGTATGATGAATGCTTCATCACCAGAGAGCTCCACGACATGATCAAACAGTTTAGGATAGAGGACGGTAGAGGGGTCACGGGGTGTAAGGATGTCATCGTGAGCCGGATCAAGAGGATGATGTCGAGGAAGTGAGATTATAATAGTAGATGACATGGTGCCAGATGGCGCTCTGAGGCAAAGTCCGAAATTGTACCTCAAGTCAGCGGACGTCACATTCTCTCCAAATTCGTCCCACACCCTAGATCGTGATGATGTAGATCATTCTACACGCACTCATTAACGTTCATTTGCCATTAGATGTACACCGTATTTATTTATATACCACAAGGCCATGGCAAGTGGCATGAAAGACGTTCTTCTGATCTGATAAGACGTCATTCAGGAGCAGCTATTATTAATGTATGTTATCAATCCATACATTATGTAAATATATTTATAATAAACCACCACATATCTCACGGCGTGAGTTTGTGTCACGTTCTTGGGGACGGGAAGACCCACAACCTGCTTTTAAAACCCTAATGGGCAGAAAAGAGCTGGTCATACATGTAGTTTGAATGAGAAAGCTTTGCACTGACCAGCAATGGCGTCATCAATACGACAGGCAGCGGATAATCTTTCTCTGGTCTTGGGGCAGGTGAATGGACTGCTCACAAAGTGTCAGAAATACTCTCCACAAAGAATAAAGGAGGCGTTTTGTCTCAATCGCATCATCGCGTCTACCACCAGGTCCTCGTCAGATATGGTATCGGAGGAACATTCGCCCACGAGGCCATCTCCACCAAACCGGACAATTTCACAATTGACTAAACTGTCACAAGTCCATCGATCGTCGTATCGGGGACCTCTGATTGAGTCAACCTTCTACCAGTTTAAATTTAGTGTTGGCGGTCAAGGGTCAGGATATCTGCCCCTCCATTTGCCTCATAACAAGCAGGCTATTTTAATGTCTTCTTTCAGGGGGAGGAGTTGTAACCAGTTCAATAGACACATACCAAAACATTAGAAGACTCATCACAGGGGGCTATGGGGGAGAAAGACCAAACATTAGTTTTATAGGGTTTGTCGGTCAAGCTTTATTTGAAGGTCTCGGCACAACAATAGATTTCGCAGAATATTTCTGACCAACATTTGGGGAGATGAGTCAACCTAAAGCGACTAGTACAATCACCTGTCTGTGATCTTGCATTGTGTGGGAGGTATCATATCATATCAAACTTTCTTCCATACATTCGATGAGTTTTAGGCTTCCTTCAGTATTCCATTTCGAGGCACTGAGGAAAGTCGGTGGGAATTCAAGGAAAGCGGAAGACGAAGTTTGGGGGATTGGGAGACTTGTTATTCTGACACGAGCGAAGGAATTGATAACGGAACTGGTCAAAGGCGACACGCTTGTTC
Organism: Notospermus geniculatus; assembly: GCA_002633025.1. NCBI lineage: Eukaryota > Metazoa > Nemertea > Pilidiophora > Heteronemertea > Lineidae > Notospermus > Notospermus geniculatus. The sequence continues at coordinate 158,643 of NMRB01001424.1, forward strand.
GATTGGTGAGTGGAACTATAGGTCGCCCTAACGAGTTTATCCTCTCTGACATGACCATAGCAATCCGTTGATTGAATTGAACTAACCGGCTCTCTGCCACAGGAGACAGCCACAGACTCTTAGGCCTACCACCTTCATTGAAGTGACAATCACCCACATTTCATACATCTATAGACCTGTAGCTACAAAATCGAAGCAAGCTTTCAGTGTCAATGATATACAGTTTCTGCTTCATTAACCGGTCACCATTATCGATGCCTCGATGAAATAAATACAATATTCACAATCACCTTCGATACGAACACATATTTTATTGACTTATCGTGATCCAGTCCATTGCACGAAAGGTAAGCTGAAATTAATGGGCAATTTGCTGATTGTGTGATTGTATAATCAGGCTGCAGTGGACTCCCAGGACTCGTACCACGGACTCGAGAAACAGACAAGAGGATTAACTGTGATTTTCACCGATTTGGTCAGAGATTTCGACAGACACGTGGATGACAACATGGCGGGAGCAAGATATTCGGGATTATATCACGAGCAAGGTAGGTGTCATCCTGTGTCATGTAGAATTGACCCGGTTAAGAGTAAAGGTAGACTTACAGACCGAAGTTTTGTACAAAGATATATAGGTGTCATTCAGTAAAGAACAACAAGCTTTCTTGATGACCCATATGCCATGGTCCCAAGGAACAACCATCAGAGGTGGAATGGAATAGAACAAATCCCACGAAAACAAAGTGGTATCATTTTTGACTCATCATCTGAAGTATTCGTTGACTTTGAAGGCAGACACCTCCACTC
>NMRB01001424.1:160266-179998 GCA_002633025.1 Notospermus geniculatus
TGCTTGACGAATCAGCTACAGCAAGGAATGAGTTAACATGAAGACAAAACTGCACGCATTGCACATTCAGCATGTTCTTTCATTGCTGCTTGACGAATCAGCTACGGCAAGGAATGAGTTAACATGAAGACAAAACTGCACGCATTGCACATTCAGCACGTTCTTTCATTGCTGTCAGCTGTTACAGCCGTTACATGTTGTTCATGCACAGTGTACAGTGTTATCATATTCATTTTTCATCATTTGTGCTGACATTGACAGAGCCGCGACCAGCATAATATCACCAAAGACATTGATTTCATATTTGGCTTTATATTTTTCACTAATCGATATCATAGTCGAAAAATAGAGCCCTTCGTAGGTGTTGGTGTAACTTCAGTACTTGTATGTTCTGTTCATGATTATTAGTTACATTGCATGTACGTTTATGGTGGATGTATCTTCAGCACTGTTCTGCTAACCTCAAATGCTTTTGCAACAAGTGGCAATATTGTGCCGAAGTTAAACTCTTAGCGATGGTGACCCTATATCGGATGTCATCTTTGTAGTGAGTTAACAAGGGTCGTAATAGGCCTACCGGTATTCCCAAAGGTTAACCAACAAAATGTTTTGCCTTCGTCTTTATCACGAAGGCGATAATTTCAATGCCTACATGTATAATAAATACATGCTTGTATTCCCAGGCATTGATGGCGTCCCTAATCAAGCTGTTCTTATTGGAACTGACAAAAGATTTGAGTTGAACTTTCAACATGATAAAAGATGAATACATGGTGAACTGCCAAACTGCTGCAGGGGGTGCACAGTCGGTCTATAAATAGAGTTCGAGATCGATTCGTCTGTATCAATCAATAAGTCAATTGGTACACCGAGTTAGAATAAGATTCTCACCCTCCACTTACTGGTAACCTGTTTTAGGATCTGCTAACTTAAGGTTAGTAGCTATCAAAAACAACCCCGGGGTAGGCAGGACATCGGGGCTTACAAGACTCAGTGATACTTTTGCGGCTGATGATACGTATATAGGCCTATACATGACAATTTCTTGCCTTACCATAGCCGCACACAAAGGCAGAACCAATCGGAAGGCCGGTCACTTATGACTGAAGAAGAGTAATGTTCTGATTGGTTCATATTCATGCAGTTGAAAAGAAACGCCCTGATTGGTTCTTGACTAACCAATGGCCCTTTTCGTCCATCCAATGGCTGTGGCACAACGGTTCAATGATGACGTCAGGGATGATAATTCAGGTATTTAAACAAAGATGGCAGTTACGGTCGTCCAAGAAACGTGAAGTTGTCGATGTCGCCAGATAAGGAAACGAGAGTATGCAACAAGTGCTGGATTTGATGGATGCACGACTTTCTGCCATTTGAACGACAGTGTATCATTTGGCTCTCCATTCCGCGACCAAAGTACATATATGTTTATGCCGATCAACCGCAGAGTAAACAAGGCATCAGAGAAGCTGTGTCCCCCGCAGCAGGTGCTTGGTTTGGAGGGGGTGGCATGAAGGTTATCTGGGAGCACTTACGTGAGGTGGTGGTCACTGTATGGTACAGGGAATTGTGCACATGTAGGCCTATGATTTGGGTGTTGCGTGAAGAGTAGATTGAGGAGGATTTCGCCGAATGACTAGGCCTAGGCCTAGGCCCCTATCCCCCTAGGCTACCTTACATGCCTTATGAGTGAGTGGTTGGGTTTTGGCGTCTGCCATGGCAAAAGCCATCCATCATGTCCAGATCGCTGGACCTATTTTATGCCACCAAATTTGTTGTCTTGCCTACATGTAGGCCTAGGCCTATCCACTGCCATGCATAACAATCCGGGGCGGAGTTACTCCTTGATCATGAGAATGTATTCAACAGCACCCGTGCATGACGTGTGTCTCGTGTAACCAGGTAACATGCATGATGACATGATGATGATGATGTGCATCACGATGAACATGAACAACGTGTCGTGTGAGGTCAGACGACTGCTTTACGGCAATTCACGACATTGCAATTTGGTTGTCGTTGTGTATAAGTTGGAAGTTAAAAGTGCAACAAAAACACTGGTAATGTTTTCATTTATTGTTCTGTTTAGAGTTCAACTATTGAGGCAGAGATTATATTTAATTAAGGTCACATTCTTTGCTAAATCGACGAACAGATCTGGAGCTTGACCTCGTTTCCAGGCGGCATGTTGTGTATGATGAGTACAGTGCACACTGTGTAAGTGGTAACCGTATGTCGAGGTTGGTGTTGTGGACGACGGACGAGACCCGTTTGTAAGTCCCCATGCAGTCTGTCGACTGCGGGGGACAACAATGCAAACCATTGGCCCGATCGCTATTATTGACACCCAACTATGGCCTATTCATTTCATACCAATCAACTATAGTACGTTTAAGTCATCTGGAGCTCGATGGGCGTATGTCAATCAAATCCTTAGTAACTAGACCACAATGAACTTAGGGTTTACTCTAAACGGTCCAACACACATTGTTTTCTAACCTGCTGAACCTTGGTTTGAAATTGAACATACAACTAGACCTTGATTTGAAATTGAACACAGTCACAGGCATGGGATTGGCTGGAAGTGTCCTGTCAATAAAATGCATGTCAATAGCCAGACTTCACCAACAATACCAAGGTCTGCTTGACAACCGAAGGTCCGCCCATCGAGCTCCAGATGACTCAAACGTACTATAATGACAATACCATGGTTACCATCACAATGGCCTCCGTCAGTTTCTCCCGCCTTCACGAGATGGCCCTACAGGGTCGTCACCATCACGACCAAGTAATCACCGCGGGAAAGACTACACCATATCGATAAACCAATAGAGCAAAGCCACCACGGCGGTCGATAAAATTACATCATACGCGGTGTAAGTGTGTCCTTTTAACTGAATCTTGGCCCTATAATCATGTTTTGGTTGGGGGATGAGTTTGTTCAAAGGGTTGCGTTAGCTGTCATCAAAAAAACTTTGTTCAAAGAGAGTTTTCAAACAGTCTGAACACTTTGTCGATGACCCTAGTCTGTGAAATCCATAAGTAAATGTTCATCATCCACTCGTCACCCCAGGCTGGGTACAGGTTCAACTTACGTCTGATAAGTTTCTTCGCAGTGGGGCAGACTAACACTACCATCGTTTTTGTAATCAGGAACCCGCATAACTTTTTATCCCAACAGGTGGCGCTGCGAGCGGTTGTATCAAAGACGTAAAAATAGGGCAAAGCACCGCAATGACAACGCGTCACGACGTCCTTGACGCATTGCAACAGGGACAAGACGTCGAAAAAAGCTATAACCGCTCACAGCGCCTCCCAGGACGTCGGTACATGAAGTTCTGCAGTTTCCTCATTGCCTCTACCTAAAAACACGCCACGTTGGTTCTCTTACACAATGGCCAAGGGGATGTCATTCGATAGTGACGTTTCTGAGTGATGTGAAGAAACTCATCTAAAAAACAGACAGCTCTACATAAGAGAACATTGATTTTCTGTCCGTTTAGATTGTTAGGGTAATCTGACTGGAGAGGGTCGTGTTTTTATGGCTGGATTCGGACAGAGGGAGGAGATCTTGAGATGAAGTAGGCTTTAAGATAATGGTGAACATCATGCGACTCTTTTCTCGTTTGGACTGCTATGACTGCTGTATTTTTTTTTCGGAGCAGACACTGAGTAGCTATTTTCCCCCACCCTTCCCAGGCATCCCTCAGTGCACGTGCCCAGACAGGCCAGATTTTAACTGCCTATTCAGATATCCAGTGGCAGGCAGCCTGCCACTTTTGGACGGGTGCAGGGTGGGTCTCCCTAGGTGTTGGTAGTTTACCAATGCATTATAGACTGTCGACGTCAGAAATGCGGCCCTGAACTGGACGTTGGTACGGGTATTGCGTGTTCTCTATCCATCTGACCGCTTATTTCGAGGGCCAGGCGTGTTTTTGCTCTACACAAAGTTTTTTGGTACTCCTTCCACACTACGTTTCTACCAATGGCCGAGTTCGACTGGAACCCGAGGTTCAATTCCTCGGGTAGCGACTCGTTTGATGTCATATTTGACCTAATTCGTCGCTCGGGTCGAACCCGCGATGGAATGAGGCCCCAACTCGACCATCACGTGACAACATGGCGACAACCAAAAAAAATCGTCGAATTCACTGGAAAATATGTAAAAATTCATTTACAACTGTTTACAACCTCATTTACAACTGTTTAGCATGTTTATCATCTTTTGTACAAAAAATTGGGTGGTGGTTGTCATCATTTGGTACTGACATGACTAGCAGACGCCATCTTTCGACAACTTGAGGAAGTCGATTTGCAGTTCGGGCGGAACTCCTACTCGACATGCGCGCACTTCAAATACGATCACGTGAAAAATCTACTCTTTACTCGGCCAGTGTTCCCTTGTCGTCTTTGCTCATGTGTTTATGCTCATTCTGATCTGAACAAAAATGTGACAGAGGCACATTGTATACATTCTGAGCAGAACACTCACTTCAAGCATATTCTCCAAGAGCTCTTGAAGATCTCGACATATATTTTTAGTTTCAAATGAAGCATTTTACGTCTTAATTCGACACTGTTTTTCAAGTGTCCAGTAATCAAGTGTGGACAGGTCCTCAGTGACAAGGGTTCTTCCATTGATTGTTAAAATGGTATAAGTAGTTGTTGTCAGTTCGTGACCTACATGCCGAGTGTACATCAGTGTGTAGTGACAGGAAATGCAGTATTGCTTACGAATACTCAAGACGCTGATTGTATTTGCGAAGGAATGAATTGATTTTCTTCCCCACTGAAATATTCATAATATAAGAGCAACCTATGTTGGGGAAGGTGCCCGAGCAGAACAAGGCTCCCTGCCTATCTGCTCGGTGGATATCACCGGCAAGTCAATTTGACAGCTGCAAGGTTGCGTCAGATTTACAACCAGCTTTACAGAGAGCTGTGCCGTAGATAGCTTCTTGGTCCATAACAAAAAATATAGGTTTAGGATAGGCCTACACTAAGAACAGACAGAACCACTATTTTGATGGAGAAAATGAATGAAATACCTCTGGTGTTTTTATGACACATATATTTTCACATCGGGCTAAATTATTTAGATCATTAATGTCACCTCCAAAGACGTTATCACAAGTATGTAGGCTATACATAGTTGTTTGTGATGAAACGTAAGGCTTAGGTCAAAAATTCCACAAATGCGGAACCTCAGCTACACGACTACCGCCACTGGGAGGCGCTGTGAGCAGTTGTACCTTTTTCGACGTCTCGTCCGTGTTGCACTGCGTCATGGACGTCATGACGCGACGATATTGCGTTGCTTTGCTCTGTTAGTGACGTCTTCGGTACAATACTGCTATGACAGCGCCGACCTGTCGGGATAAAAAGTTGTGCGGGTTCCCCACTAGACCTTGCAGCGAACTCATTTGAAATGTTCTTTGAAGTTTGTGGTTTGCAAAAGGAAGTTTTTAGTTCTTAATTGGCTTTGGAAAAAACCGACGACAATTTGGGTTTAGTCGACCACCAATTACAATCAAGATTAAAAAAAACATTGCAAACGACGGAATAGAATTTGCGGTAGAATCATCGGGGAATCCAATTGTTGTATACACCGTTAGAAACAACCGATCTCGTCTGCCATGGTTGAAATGGTTGCCAGGGCAACGCATATATGGAAAATGTCAAGCTAGGATTTGAACGAGCGCGGTAGTTGCGGACCTTGTAGCCCTAAACCAATGCCTTCCTTCTTGCTGCACAGCTGCATGTTCGTGCGAGGCATTTCGATGACGGCAGACTGAACGTGACTCGCAACGCTCTCTCGCGCTGTCAGCTGAGAATTCTCAACTCATGCTGTTGCATTGGTAAAGCTTGCAACAGTCCAGTAACGTATTCGTGCAAGGTGACGGATCGTGGACGACCTGACGGTGTGATCTGGATCTGTGCAAGACCCCACGTGATCAGGTATCAAACCTCGACGTAATTAATAACATTTTTTGATCAAGGATATTATTTCACGTGTGTTTTAGGACACGGCGTGATCCAGGATTTTCATCTCTTGTGCCCTTGTCGCATTTTCACCAACGTGTGCTTGGAACACATTGAGATTTCGCTCTTTTCTCTTTGTGTGTTTTCGAAACTCCTTCAAAATCGCTCACGAACGCGCTGATTTGTTTATTGAGGTTTGGAAACCTGGGGTGGATAGAACTATGTCGACAGGTTCAGGACATAGCGACTGCAAATACTCGCCGGTCGACCCGGAATTGGTCAAGGCATCGGAGCAACCGAAAGTCCAGCAAGCAAGTGGAGGTAGGTCAAGGTCCGAAACTTTTGATGGTTCACATTTCAGACTTTTTAGTGATGATACTCTGTATGGCACCATAGGTTTTTAAAAATCCTCATATCGCCTATGTATGCGTCTAGTAGAAGGTTGGTCCTTAAGGAACTTGCAAAGGCGCCAAGGTTCAAATGCTGTTACCATCCAATCACCCGTGCATCTTTGCCGAGCTCAAACGCCCCTGCCCTCTCGGTACACACTTTCTTAATGATGCCAGGCTACATGGGATCCGCCCTTCATGTGAGATACATTGTATGATGAAAAAGTCCGCGTGAAATGTCCACGAAAAGGGCGCAGGTCACACAAGCAAAAGACTTCATCATTATAATTACCTCCTGACCTACATGGGCCGGCATATGAATGAAGCCATTAAAACTTGAATATTGACAAGTTCTCTACATTTTATTCATAATTCTCAACACGTACATTCATATCTGCTGCAGCATGCCATTTATTGATGTGTTTGCAATATAATGTATGTATACGTACAAGGGTAAATAATGAACAACAGGTCGTTTTTAGAAACAGGTTTCATTCTAATTGAGGTTAATGTTTCACCGTTGATCCAGGAAGATATATGATTGCATGTTTTCCCACCGTAAGGAAGTATCATGATAACAGATACTTGATAAGAAAGTGCAGGTTCACCAATCCTTACCATCAGAGTGATACGTCCTGAGGTGAGGTTTCAACTTACGCGAACAAAAACAAGAAAAAAGTTAAAACGGATCGTGTTTGAAGCATGAACGTTTACGCACTACTCCATGGAATGTATTCTGCCGCTCTTCCGCGAAATGTAAGCGGACTCTGAAAGCAACAGCGATGCTTCTGATTCCGTAATGTGTATACGCGCCAGTCCCCATCCAAGTACTGCCCGCTCAACGTTGCTCAACTTCCAGCTCAGAGGCCAACCTCGGCCGTCCTCCATGGCCGGTGGGGTACGCCGTGCCATATTGTACCTGCAAGGGCTTCAATGCATACTGATCATTTGCTTGTAGATCAGAGTTCTTCACAGTGTTTGTCAGGTTTGATCAGGCACTTCCCCTAGAACCTCATTGTTGTTTGGCACGTATGATTCCACCACGCCTTTTTCATATGGATTCATCTTGGAAAGGCCAAGGAGTAGATGTGGCACTCACATATTTAGCCAATATCAACCCCCAGCAAAAATCGACCTTGAACTAGTTCAGTACTGAGGCTCTTCACAAAGTCGAGATTTGATACTGCGCAGTTTATCGAGAATGCAAAACGAATACGCCTAAGGGGATATATATCGATTTTATAGATCCATTGGTTTCTGTCTGTTAGTGCACATGGAAAAAACACCGATAAATCTGAAATCATCCAATTCTACCACTGTATATTCTTTTACGACTGGCCGTAGGTGATTTTCGAACTTTCCATTAGGCAGATATACAAAGTCGAGTGAGGAAAGTATCTCTTTCCGATACTGTAGGAATCCCTGGGTGACATTCTCAATGAAAACACCCCTAGGCTGTTATAACAGCGTCATCATGTACTGTATGGTTGTATACTTAATGTAAACATTAACACAAATTTTATTCATTGGTTCATTTTCATTGACTGTAAAGTCAGCTTGAGTACGGTAGGTTACAGAAAGGATGGGCGAGTTACTTCTCACCTATAAACTGCTCCTGTATGGTACATTCAGTCAACTGACACGGATAGGTGTCACTACGGTCCAATGGGGACGCTAGCTCAGCAGAGGGCAGCACACCGAAACCCGGTCCTAATACAATGGACGCCTTTTGTGGGGGGGAATTGATAAGGACCGGGATGTCAGTTTCATTTCAATAGTTTTAACCACTAGTGACACCTATTGAAAAAGTCGGCTATCGTCCCCATTCTATGCCAAGCTGACGCTGATTCATGGTTGATTGAGCACCAGTCAGAATTGTACATATTGTTCGTTTAGAACTTTACTGCCGTCTTTTGGCACTAAGCGCGGCTGACAGCTTCTTGCTCGAGCCTCCAAGTAGAGTTAGTTCTGCCGGTTCCTCAATGCACTGTGAACCAAATGTCCATCCATTTTGGTAGCTTTATTTAGCATGATAATGTACCTTTCCCTCATGCCGTGCTTTTGGCTGCCTACTAATGTGATCTTCAATAAGCTGCTGTCATAGTTCGTATGTTCCATGATTGAATATGTCTCCAGTCTCCGGCTGAACCAAATCTCGGGAAGAGCCATGGGGACGTGTTTAGGAAGCAGTCATCTGAATACCTGATTAGCTCCAGTACGACGCTGACAGGTACCCTAGTGGTAGATATTCATACCTTCATGTGATAGAGTCGACCATACGTAATTCGTCAGACAGTCGAGGGAGTTCCCTTACCAAACGCATGAATGCTTAATTACTTCGTTTGTATTCTCGGTAGCTACTTACTGTATCCTCTCACCTTTTTCGCCTGAGGGAGGGACAAAGATGCTGTTGTTGAGTGGAATGAGTTAAAGAGATCTGATCTATCAAACACGCCTATATAGTATTCTGGACAGGCACACCGATTCTTTAAGACTGAGATTCTTTAAGAAGTCGGCGTGCTAACCGTGTCCATTTCCAGGTCAGGATTCCTCTTAGCTCTCGTAGGCCGACTTCTTCGTGGTATCATCACTGTAGGGCAAATCCTCGCTCGGGAATTTTCTTGGACATGCTGGTGCTACTGCCCTATCAACAAGTTCTTTCCTAGCTTGCTAAGAACCATTGCTTAAAGTGTCCGCTGTGGGTCATATCTTAGCCGTGCTGGTTTCAACATTTGCTACCACTTTCCCCTCCCTTGTAGCTGGTCAAGAACCTATCTCCTTGGAACAGGTCGGCTGAGCGATCTCTTAGCCGAGCAGGTTTCATCCCGAGCAAGTGCCCTATTGGCCACCACTTCCCTCGTCTTTACCACTTCCCTCATCCTTTAACAGCCCGCCATGAAGTGTCGGCTGAGCCATGTATGATTGTAATCAGCCTATCTGCTGTAATCTTGCCTGTTTCGATCAGATCGCATGACATCTTCAGATCAATAACCTCAATCCAAACTATTGATTGAGAAGCAGAAGCTGTGAGTGTCCGTATCTTCTTCCTTCAATCACAGTCTCATCAATGTAACTATGGAGCCGACCTCTACTGGGTAGATCAGAAGAAATGCACCATTCCCATGCCCTTCAGTTGTCGCCCAATCTCGTGTAGGCGTTGAATTTGCTTTGAAAACCGACAAGGTGTCGATGTTTGAATTGCACAGTTTTTCAATTCAGTTCGTATTTTTCGTTGTGGGTCGTCCTATTCGTTCTGATTGTGGGACCTCCTTCAATGATGGAACGCATGAGGCAGTGGAACAAAGCCAAGGCGAAGAGAGCAGAACCTCCTTTAGCTGACCACATCAACTTGCTGGACCACATCATGCAGGAAGCGGTGTCCGCCACAAAAGCGAACAGTGCAACTCCCTCAGCGGCACCTGGTTAATGATTCCCTCTTCCTGCCCATGTTGCGGACTCGTACGGTTATCTCTGCCTTCAAAGAAGCTTCCCCAGCCTTCTCAAATGTTCTTTCGGGATCACCACCCGTACCGACCCGTAAGGTGCTAGATCTACAGACCAACAGCTTATTTCATGTATGCACGCCTTATTGAACAGTTCTTTTCAGATTCCAGGCCACTCACTTCAGCTACCATGATGTATATTAGTTCCAACCTCAGCGTACATCACGCACCATTGCTTACATCTAGCGATTTATCGATTCTCACGAGGAAATTTAAAACGCATTTAATTAATACCTTTGATGGCGAGGAGACGCACAGCCCGAAACCTGTTGGGAGAAATGGCACTGGTCTCGCTCCATTAAACCATACCGCTTTCCTATACATTACCACTGGTAACGCAACCAGACACTGACGCCTGGGGCAACATCGACAAAAAGCTTGTATTACGGACCCGTTGGCGGCGATGAGTTTCGCTGAGATGATATTGTGATATTCTCTTGTAACAAATATGTCGGGATTCGAAACAATACACGGGGCCGAGCGAGCTAGAGAGTGGAACATCTCACACCTGGAGTGCTTTAGGTGACTGACAGACAGATGGAACATCTCACACCTGGAGTGCTTTAGGTGACAGACAGATGAAACATCTCACACCTGGAGTGCTTAAGGTGACAGACAGATGAAACATCTCACACCTGGAGTGCTTTAGGTGACTGACAGACAGATGAAACATCTCACACCTGGAGTGCTTTAGGTGACTGACAGACAGATGAATGAGATTATCTCCAACCTGCCTCACAACTACCTGTTATCACGTCCGCTTAGCAAACGGCAGGTCCCGGGTTCGAATCCCTGGCCTTATGGAGTTAATCATCCCTGCTCTTCAGTCTGTCGCATGGGAGAGTATGCCGCGGTGTCTTGCACCTTGTGCCTTTAAGCCGTGGTGCCTTGTACCTTGTGCCTTTCAAGGGCAAGTAAAAGACCCATCCAAGTGAGGAACATGAGTAGCTTGAGATGGCCTCTTCCATACTTACGAGGGCCAAGAATGCTATGTCTTCGGCCCTGATGGAAAAATCTGATATAAATACAATACCTGTTTCACTCAGAAAGACGTAGTAGGGGAAACAGTCAAATACACCACGAAGTGTGTCTCTCCACAGCCAACGTCTTCTAGAAACTTAAAACAGTATACTTCTTATTAGGATTCTACTCGTATAGCTACAGACTGCTCGAGAATCTCCTTGAAAGGTTTTGTTTGCCGATAGTCAGACGGCTTCCTTATTCTAACAGTAATACGCTCTGAAGCATGTGTTCGTACATCAATACGTACATGTAGCCCTATGTACGCTCCAGTTATTGACAAAGACAAAAGCGAGTGACGTTCTTTTTGCCACACCTTATATTAAGATGTTCATCGACATGCGCTTTTGCGCCGGAGTTACTTCGTGTTGAGCTCGAGTTAAAGAACACAAGATGGCGGCCTGATGCATGGTGTATTGAACATGAACATGAAATAGTCATTCTGGATGGTGGGACGTCTGGCAACAAGAGGGAAGGAGACTTATTTTTCCACTCCAAATTGGGGCCAACACCCAAAGATAACCGAACTAAAAACCGAACCAGAACTACAGAACTCACAGAATAAAGTGAAACAGACATCACAGTGACACACAAGAAAATATCAGCACGACATAAGCATACACACACTATTGGTTTCGTACATTAAAACGAGTTTAAAGAATAACTGCTTGAAAAGTTTAATGACGATCGTATATATAGCGTTCGTCATCTCAACAACACCTGCATAATGCCATTATACTTAAAGGTTACCAGTCGAGAATCGATGTTACCAGGAACTGAGAGAAAATTAATGAGTTTCTTTTTGTACCTGTTACGATCCTTAATTAGGAAACGTTGTTGCTTAGCAAGATTGATCACAGAGGATTAAACAGAAACAGAAATTTAATGCAAATACTGTACTGTCATGATAAATGCTATTTACATCCGGGGCATTGACCTTGACCTTAAAGCCCGCCCAGGGTTCTGTGACCTTGACCCTAGCCTACCTGCAGTCTGATGCTTATTTGTTTACAATCGATGAAACCATGGTAACCGAGTTTGTACTAAGTTTACATCCCTCTATATTACCTTATTTATTGGATATTTCTATAACGAGTAGTTATATTCTCTGCGTGATGAACAAGGCACTGAATATGGGCGGATCAGAATAAATTTTAAGCTGAAGTTGAAGTGTATGACGAGACTCTGCTGTTTCAAAAGCATGTAGGGTACTTCGGCAAACAAGAACATAATGTCAGAAAGCTTCCCAGAAAAGGCGAGCCTCATCGCTGTTTTCACCGGCAATCTTTTCTTAGACGTCGACGCTGAGTCTGTTTGAAAATATCATCACTACCTGAATGACATCCACGCCATCATCCACACCAATTTCTAATATAGCCGAAGAAGGTTGAGAGTTGTTTAACGGACGGCCATGGGCTCAATCGTTACCACTCGACATCCTTCTGAGGAACGCTGACACTAAAGCACCAATATGCTGAGTATGACGTGAAAACATACTCGGTTTCACCAATACAGTAGCTGTGGACTCGCCGGGGCTGGTCTATCAGTCGTTGTACATTTGACAAGAGGCGATGGCGCAGCACACAAGCTTGAATGAGCAGCTGCACGCAGGCAACAAGATTTGAAGTGCAGGTCAACTTGACCAAAGTGACTGATGCAATTGTCCTAAAGACGACATTTTTGACGACTCAAATCATCGCACGACTCCCTTACCGTATAGTGTACACTTGCAGTGTCCATAATAATACCGACCTTCTTCATCAACCCATACAAACAGTTGACAAACCCATACATACAGTTGACAAACCCATACAAGCAGTTGACAAACGTGTGCAACTTTTCTACCGCTAATCATGGCTAACCAATCATAAACCCTTGTGGTCCACTTCGGAAAACTTTTCGCCCTAAATAGCTTGATAAACAGGGTGGATACGAACAAAGCACCAGTGAACATCATCACCATCATTGCTATGTGTCGTCCGCCCATTCAATGACCCTGAGAGGACAGACCATGGCTACCAATCTTCCTCCAGGGAACTCGGCTGCCTCGCTTGGCCATTAAACTCCATCCATTAGTGATCGTGAATAAAAATCATATTTCTCTATCAAGCCAGGTCATGCGGCTATCTCCCATTCATTCGTGATAATAGAGAGAAAATGAAGCTGTGATCTGGATCGTAACAAGAGTTGATGGATACGATATCGACCTGCCTGAAGAGTCGAATACATGTATTAAGATTTTGTCCGTAGTCATCTGCCAACAGGTGAAGGCAAAAGGACTTGAGGGCTGAGCCACCGGTATTTACCAATCATTAAGTCCCCATTAGCGTCAGGGAAGCTGTCGGCTCTGCAGTTACCTCAATCTGCAATCACTCTGCTGCTACGTTTTCGCATTACGTGGAAAGGAAAAGCCTCCTTCGCTGCTAGATACCAAGCTGAGTCATCACACAATGCGCTGTGACGAGAACCAATCTTTTCTTTGGGAAAATTTCCTTCCTGCTCATCGTTACTTACTCTCATTGATCCTTTTGGGAAATAGCGTGAAATCTCTAGAATACAAAGCCGAGAAGGCGCAGTTCGAGTATGGAACATTGAAATGCAGTTGGCAGTTCCAGTTCGTGAGCTCTTAGCGTATGCAAGACTGAACAAGAAGCTTCATGACTCAGAATAATTCATAAAACAAACATCAATGGATTTTTCTCTGCTTTCTGTTCATCCTTCCCATTGTTTTCTTCTGTACGCTGTCGATGCCGTGACTCACATGAGATGATATCTCAAGTATCTTTCAGAATCTAAAAGCCGGTGGGAATTATATGAAGTGAGCATTCGCGACAGAATGTGAATGTGAGATTCCATATTCTGATAGCAGATGCCCTCTAATAATCAAATAAGAAGAGAGGGTCAATGGAGAGGTTAATGTTTTTAACAAGAATCGACAGTGAACGTGACCAGCCAACCAAAGAGCACTTCCTGATGGAATGACCAAGAAGACACTCTGTAGCCAATAAACCTACAGAAACTGCAATTCACTACCAGTGTGTCCTGCGTCATATTCGCTACGCTACCGTAAGCTGCGTCATTATGACGTAACGTTAAGTATGACGCAACACAACCAAGGTAGCGTCATGACGTCATGGACCGGAACACCAGTCTATCGCAGTGAACGCAACGACGTCTTGGACCATTAACCGGTCGATGATAGCGAAATGGCTTAGCATCTCAGAACAAGAAGGTCATCGACCATCCCTTGTTGGTTAAATCATAAGAAGTTTCCCACCAAGATGACAACCACCTCCGTCAGCCGTCATGTCGAGTGAGATTACTAAACGCCAACAACCACTTCATTCTAATTGTTGCCCCTCCTCCCTGGGAAGCCAATCACGTACAATTATCACCAAATGTCAACTGCCACACGCCTCAAGTACCTCAGCGGCAGAACTGGCAATCTTCACTGAAGCACCTTGCAGGGCGTCACCGCAAAATGCACGGGATTTGTTTCAACAGGTAGCGAAGCGTACATCACACGTTGGTTCGCAAATTGCTATGATCGTGGTTGAATAGTGTAAAAATCGCCCTTTTCCAACTTCCAACCATGTTTGGCTGATACATTTTTGACATTCCCTTAGGACCGCTTACCCTGTAATGTACATGTACATGTACATGACAGTACACATGACATCATGATTTATTCATATGGCTCTATGAAACATACTTATTGGATATACAGCTAATGTAATAGAGACATTGACACACTAAGGAGGTGCACACAGTGGGCATAGGTTACAGAGAGCCATAAGGAGCTGAATAGCTTCACTTATTGAATTGGGATGGGGAAAGCATCTCTTGGGGTTCATCTGATATAACATTACTCTAATGGTCTCCAGCTTGGACATGTACTGACGTTTTGACACTGGGTGAAGTGTGCTTCAATCTGTGAATATACAACTGGTAAGCATAGTTCTCTGACTGGTATTTTGAGGTTGGAGAAGAGAACCCCAAACTGAAACGTTGTTGTTGTTGAAGAGAAGTCCCCTCAATAATGGGGATCATATAACCACAACACCAGGGGTCATATTCGTGAAGCCTCCGCCAACTTTGCGTACACGCAAATCTATTGTCAGGCAGTCAATGAACAAGAGGGCACGTACAACTAAACAATAAACTTGCGTGTCCGCAAATTTGCGAAGGCTTTGTGAATATGGCCTCAGGTCCTATACAATGGACACCCTTTGCGTGGGAAATTGATCAGGACCGGGATGTCCCTTTCATTTCAACAGTGACACTTATTGAGGCAATGGGTTATCATTGTCACTACTAGCAGTCTGTTGAATTGTCCCTATAAAGTACAGGATAATTTGAAGTTAAGCCGGTGACAGACTAGCGCGACGCCGCGCGGAGCTAAGCGTTTTCTTTTGTGTTTTCATGCACCACTGAGCACCATGTGCAGCTGTGGAGCGCAAAAACACAAAAGAAAACGCGTCGCTCCGCGTCGCGTACGCACTAGTCTGTCACCGCCTTTACCCTAAACGTCATGAAGGGTTGTTATGAAAACTCATGTTTTCAGCATTTCTAAAACAAAGAAGAAACCAAAATGTTCTGCCCTTTAACTGGTCTAGTTCAATACTCATCAGCCATGCAACAGCGCTATTAGAACTGAGACCATCTGAGAACATCCATTATGCAACACCAACAAGAATGTAATAAACAAGATTTCTCTCTCAAACGAGTCAACTCAGCTGCATGAATCACGCATTTCATTCTCTTCACAATAACACGCTTGTTGGGATTCCTCTGCCTGGTTCACTTGAATGCCTTTCTCAGCGCTATGATTGCCAATATTCCAATATCGCCTCTTGAAGACGTTGAATCGTTTTTATTGGCTGTTGAACGTGTAATGATGAGGTAGAACGACAGCAAAGTAATCCCATACATCATTACATTGAATATTGAAGTTTTCTGATGGTTTTGTGAGAATGTGACTGGCTCGACAGAGTGCACGTTCTCATGGCTGGTCAATCTAGTTGTAATGCATGGTGCTATATGGTCTCGATCAATGATTCACAAATTTCCTATTTGCAGTAATGCCAGTGATAATGGACCTGTTTTACTTGAAGTAAGTGCAATCACTTTCCAATGAAAACAAGGAAAATCGAGCACCTTGTGAGATCTGTTGAATCCATTTGGAAGGAAAAGCATCGAAACTCCGAGGTTCGTACATGAAACAATAGAACGGGAAGTCGGATATCAAAAAATGGCTGTGTGGTGTTCTAGCGAAAGTATATTACATTACATACCGGTACTTTCCTAGTTTGAGAACCTAAGGAGTACAGGAACAAGGAAGCTTCCTTGTAAGGCGATATGAAATAAGGCCTGGTGTACACTGCAGCTGCCGTGAGCAGACGCAAAGTAAGCTATGCATTCAGTATGTATACACATGTGGGTGTAAACGAACATACCAAAACGTAGTAGTCGGTTGACGGTGATTCTCAATTTACAGGCAAATATTGAAAATGCTGGTTGTACTGGATGACGTTGTCTTTCCAAATTAATTTGTCTGTCTTCATGAGATGGTAGAGAAGTGACACAACACGTGGAGAAGTCAATATTGTTAGACTATGCACGCACTAGAAATCTCAGCGAGCACTGAACAATTATCAGCACACTTATAGGTGCACTTAGTTCCCTGCGTTGTGGAAACCACTTGTTAGATGTTGAAGGACTGGGCTCTATCATTCCTGCTTCAAGTTCAAAGCCTTTCCTCGAGAAGCAACGACCTCTCATTCCTCCCCAGGGCATTCCAACAAAATCAATTTTCGAGTGACAAGAAACGAACTGGTTCATCTTCGGAAACGTTGCTTCTTAAAGCATTTCTGTTTGTTGTACCAAATATAGCAACGTGACCTTGGAACTTGTTTCGAGGGCAAATGAATTTTGGGCGAACAAGTGGTTGTAATGAAGAATCTGTGCGAATATTCCGCTCTGTTGACAGTGGCGGATAAGGTTTATTTATGTAGGGATGGGAGATATCGACCAGTGAACCATGCACGGTATGCCGCTAGGATAAGAGTGCCTTCTTTAATGGTAATGACGAAAGAGAACAGAATGGTAGAAGAGTGCATTGAACCATATTGTCCTTTTTAACGAATAGAGTTTACTTCACCGTAACTGACTGACAGGAAAGGCGTGCTTTCCCTCGGTGCTACATGTACCAACAAGGACACCTTACTGTGCTACATGTACTAACAAGGACACCTTACTGTGCTACATGTACTAACAAGGACACCTACTGTGCTAAATGTGCCAACAAGGACACCTAAAGCTGGATTTAGCTGCACGCGGTATGCGGATTGCGGAACGCGGTAAGCGGAAAGTTCAATGCATTTCGCATACAACAAATCGCTTCCGCCGGGGATTCCGCGGCCCTATACCGCATTCCGCGTGTCAGCTAAATGCAGCTTTACTGTGCTACTTGTGCCAACAAGGACACCTTACGGTGCTACATGCTTGATTTCTACACTCGCCGGGAGAAGTTGCCTTCTGACGTTTACCACGTGACAATAGGGAGTTTAAGAAATCAAACGATAAACGTTAACTTTACGACAACATTATTTTTCATACTGCGAATTCACCAGATTAGACATTGCATTTTCGGTACAAAAAATAACGTTGTCGTAAAGTTAACGTTTATCGTTTGATTTCTTAAACTCCCTAATTATAGGCTTACGTCTGCCTAATGATGGGTCAGTGCAACTGCTAGCGAGGTTGTCCAGATCAGCAACAGTCCTGCTAGCGAGGTTGTCCATATCAGCAACAGTCCTGCTAGCGAGGTTGTCCAGATCAGCAAACGTCCTTGCCAATGATGCACCAGAAATGGGCCAGATTTTCTCGATCATCTGTGGACGTAACAAGTATCTATTTGATTGATTTGTACACAGCTTCTCGCCTCCGTGAAGAGTGAGCTGACGAAAAGCGATTGAAAGCCCTATCACTATCGTCATTCAAGCGTGACCGATATCATCAGCACCAAACTACTCCGCCCGACTGACTCAGAATCTGACGCAGGGGATGCCAAATATTATTTATTGTGTTGCCATGGCGACATGTTAGAGTAGCTGAACCGGAATGGATCAGTTGAATTTCACTTTCTGTTTGATCATTTTGTGATGGCTTCGGCCTCAAATTTCTATCATTGTATTTTGTTGCAAGTTCCATTAAGAGCATGTCCTCCTCCCAAACATCTATTGGAAGCCAATGTTCGACATCAACTCAAACAGCAACTGTATTTTAAATGAAAAAGAAGCACAGAATGCACTTTGGTATTGACAGTGTGCGCCATGCTCTCAGGTTATTAATATTTGAACAAATGACATCTCCACGCAGCGAATCCAATTAGGCGTCAAGCCGAGCACAGTTTGGAGACTTGAATTCGAGGCACGGTTTTAGTAACAATGTTCATGAAGAAACAGGAATGCAGTTTGGAGCCCAGGAATTGATGGGAGCACGAATTCCTCAGTCATCTTGGTTCCCCATGCAAACGTTCTACTCGTTTGCATTTTCATCAGAATGTCTTCACACCGTGCCGTCGCTACAGCTATCACTTTACCTTGTATTGGTTACTACAGTATATAGCTGCCTGGTAGGTAGCTGAAGATGGTAGTGTGGCAATGCCCACCTAGCACAATTCTTCCGTGGTCATCTTTTCGCCAGCTACCAAATACCTCTCTCGAGAACCGTTTCGACACCAGCTCCAGCTCCCTGCAGCAAATCTTTCGTCCTCATAGCAAGAAATGTCAGCAATCATCTGTTAGCACATTCTTTCTGCGTAACAGAAATCAATAAAAGACAAAGATGCGACCTCGAATGGCCTAATGGGGTTGAGACCGGAATCTGTAATACAAAGCTTCCAATACCCTCGCCTAGTAATCAGCTTCCCTGCCTCCTGGAATCAGCTCGTTTGGTCATGATTAGGATTCAATCGAATCATCATGGCCCGTCGAGGCTTGACCTCAAGTTCGACATCTCCAGGGTGACATGAGATCAAGACCAGAAGAATACACTGCAGTCAGGCAGGATACTATAAATTCGAAATTTTGTATTTTATCAGTGGATGACGTAGTGTGCACTTCTTCTCTGTGACGTCAAATTCCTTGACGTTCTAGGACCGCTAACTGGTGGTGGCCTCTAACGGCAGTAAAGTAGCTCCTGGACTGAGGAGAGCCTGACCTGGCGGAGAGGACACCATTCCCCTCCTGTTCAACCCAGACAATCGATACCGAATCGACGACGATTGTTTCCCGATCACCATCTCGCGGCCTTGTAGATCGTAGTACTTACAAGCCGCTCAGTGGGTTAGCCCAGAATTAGATCGGGGTCTATCCATGTCATTTGGTGACATCAATCGATTGCTCTGTGTGTGCTTAAGGCAATTACAGAACGGCTCCCAACGAACAGATTACGAGTAGTAGGATGTAGGGGCCCCTTTGAGGTACAGTCATTGACATTAGTTTATCTACACCTACTACCTTGAATATTTCAAATACTACTGGGCCAATTTTAACACGGTTTGTACCACATGAAACAATATAACCTTGGTCATATTTCTGCATCACACTTTTGGAAATTTGGAAATATCATAATTATGTAATACCTCATTAGAAAAACCCCTAAAAATCAACATTTTTATTATGGAATTTTTTTGTGACTTTTGTTACAGGGTTGATAGAGTGGAAGTTTCTAAGGATTTTGAGCTTTGTTTCGTCAAAATATCTTGAGTGGTTGCTGAGATATTTGAGATTATCAAAATTTCGATATTTTGAGAATTTCCAATTTTTCAAAAAA
>NMRB01001425.1:0-13754 GCA_002633025.1 Notospermus geniculatus
TATTTTTTTCAGAAAGGTACGTCGGCGTGTTCGCCACTCTTGCTGGTCTGATGCTGTTGACAACTATCATCATTCTCTGCCCATTGATAGTTTGGTATACAAGGGTTAGAAACAACCTCATTGAGATCGATCAAGCCACAGATGACCTAGGGGAGGTAACATCGCGACAAGAGACGCCAGGAACAGAACCGTCGGCGGGAACAGCGGACAGCAGGGCGTCGGCAAGGACATCCGCAGGGACCGAATTCGGCACACCAGCTTCCTCGCTAACATCTCGTGACCGTGTTATCTATTCAAAGATAATGGAAGGAAAACGAATAAGTGACGAGCCTGATGTATTACTTTCGCAAGATTTCGGATGTTCTTCCCATGAAGGTTGAAAAGGACTGATAATAGGGAGTTTAAGAACTCAAATGATAAACGTTAACTTTACGACAACGTTATTTTTTGTGCAATATAAAATCTGGTGCATTGGTAGTATGAAAAATAACTTTGTCGTAAAGTTAACATTTATCGTTTGAGTTCTTAAACTCCCTATTCTCCGTGGAGGGTGGCCCGACTTGCTGTCGATTCGTTCGGTGAACAACAGATGGCAGTCAGGGACACCGCATGAGCACGCATCGTTCCATGATCACTTTAGATAGATGGCGACACCATTCGCCGATCACGGACAGGATGAAATATTTCTTTCGTTTTAAGTCGAGAAACCTGTATGATGTTACCATTCCAGAAGTTCTTTGTTGAAGCTTATAATAGTGTAATTAAAGAAAGACTTATTCAAGTGTGTAGGCCTATAACATGACTCTAGCCTACTATTTCATTGCATTGCAAATGCATTCGGAACATTGGCAAGCTATTGTCCACTAGTTCTATAAACTCTTTAGAGAGTTTTCGCAAATCCCCCGAAACGCCAACGCGAACGCCAATCCCATTGTTTGATGCCGCGAAGAAGTCACAGAACAAAAGGATAGACGTTCGCGTTGGCGTTTCGGGGGCCTTTGCGAAAACTCGCTCTTGAGAACCGCGTGTGATTAAACGTCGGTAGACAAGCCAACCATCAAGTTCCTACCTTCAGCATTCCACACTGGGTCGAAGTTAGATGTTGCCAGACTATAAACGAATACATTTGAAACAAAATTCTATCGTGTGTCCAGGGCTTAAGCATTCGTTTACGATTTACACGGATGGCTTAATGTTATGTAGAACGAAGGACATGTTAATACAAGGTCGAAATACAAGGCGATATCATGGTATCAATATATGTGCATACCATTTCTGCGTTATCAACTGTGTTCACAGGGCATCGACATTTACTTGAGGTAAGTCGTGTTTTGTTTTTCACCAGAATTCGAAGGCCCTTAGGTGGGCCTGTGATGGCCATGTCGAATTGGCGGAACCAGCGGAAACAACGGAACAGGCGGAACCTGGTTTGCAGCCGATAGAACGAACACGTAACTCGTTGTTGCTTCGTTTAGCTGTTGACTGAAAGCAACATGCGACTTGGTGTTGCTAAGCAACACGCGGCTGCTGTCATGATGTGCGGATTGAGACCTACATGTAGGCTTTAGGCATGCTGGGTCTAGTTTGGGCAACCGGTAGGCCTACATGGCATCGGCCTACGTAGACCTAGTTTTTCCGGCGCCTAACAACTCGATTTGAACAGTGCAGTTATTATTTAAAAAACAATATTATGTTTTTCCTTCAAGTTCCGCTTGTTCCTTTGTTTCCGCTGGTTCCGCTAATTCGACATGGCCGCCTGTGATGGTTGCTTGTGTTCTCTACTGTAGATTTCCTCGTTTAAAGATAATGTATCACGACTTCATTGTTTACATATTCAATGGTTGTAAACATTGGTGTTTACATTGCACTTTTGGGACATGCCAACTCACCAAATTGAAAACTTTCGGTATCAACAAAAATTCTAGAGGGACACGCCACCAACAAATTACTCATGAGACAAAGAAAGCCTGAACACAAACAAACAAAATGTAAATAAACAATGATTTTCGTGGCAATTCGATTTCAGAGAAACTCTCAGACAATCGACATAACGGCAGGGTTTTCCAAAGCCAAAGCGGGTTGGGCAGGCACCCTTCAGGAAAAAATATTGAAATCGGTCCATTTCTCAATGCACTACACATGCAATTGCTAGATTCGCGGCGGAACGACCCGAAAGCTGTGAGGCATGGTGTACAGGCCCATGCTTTGAACTACTGTAGTTTTGCACTTCATTTTACAGAGAGTGCACATGATTTTTTTCTAACTCACGATTATTTAACCTAAATATTGATCATAGTGGGTTGATCAATGAAGGATATCATGTCCCAGAAATTTTGCGATTGGGATTTCACGACAGAAAGTGTGGTATTCCATCTCTCGGCCGCATATAGGTCATCTTCCGAATACTGCTTAGCGCTGTTTCGAATGTTGAAGTCTTTCTGTCCAACTAACCGCCAAGTATGAGCTGCAACGATGAAAGGTATGAATTCAAGCTGCCACCCTTTTTCGTATCCCTTTAAAGCCCCACTGTATTGAATTTTACGGTATTTTCAAAGTGTTAATAGAGTGCAGGTATAGGTCTCATAGCCTCATGAAGGTCCCCAAAATGCTTGCCTGATAGGAGAAGGTGGGGCATAATGGACCCTGGGGGTAAACTGGATTATTCAAAAATCTCCATGAAGGAGTTGATGCAATCTGATGGGGCTTATTAGATTAAAGAGTCTACCGACCAAGGCACTTCCACAAAATTTCAAAGCTGCTGGTCCAGCACAACTGAATTGAGATACAATAGAAAAAAAATCACCCCTCTGATCTTGGGTGACACCTTGCTTAGAGTTGAGCAGTTCAGTCTGCAATGAGACCTACCAAATATCTTAGGCCATAAAATATGAGGGAATGCCTTCGGTAGATTATGACGTCAGCATTGGGAATACGTCATGGGGGGATTCCAGGTCCTGGGATTCCAAATCGAAAAAAGCATATGGGGCAAAACGGCCCAGTTTGACCCGGGGCAAAATGGTCATGGTTAAATCCTAAATACGTTTTATGAAAGATAAAAATAGTGTTGGTTTCTTTTGAAAATGCGGCAACTAGTGTGGTTAACATGGACATTCAGGTTTGTCAAATAACAAATGTTGAATAGACTGTTATTTATTTTATTTTATTAACAAGATTGGTGCCAGCGTGCCGAGGCACATTGTGGCTACCGAGAGTAACAATATACAATAGCGTGCAGAGGTGCCATGCTCCTAAGAAGACTGCAAATATACACATGAGGAATATATTGCCGCAGAGAAAGTCAAAAACTCAACCCCACCATGCACAGGAAAAAACGTACAGAGCCCGGGGCCGAGACGCCACCAGCCGACCGAGGCACAATCCACCACCGAACCAGCAGGAACAGCGCTAGAAATCCAGCACTGACCCTGCCGGTCCAATAACAAACCGCGCCCCGGCCGACGAAATCCCAACCCCAAGCCCCGCCCCCCCCCCGCACACCGCGGGGCCGAGCCCCCGACTCCCCCCTAAGGCAATACACTCCTCATGGAAGTAACAAAGACATTGAATACCGTATTGCAAAGTGAGCAATAACTGACATCATGTGGTGATCGCTCGCCGGGGGACCCGGTCAGGTCCCAGTCATAGGAATACTAATGAATTAACAAGAACATATAACCTAATTCACAAGACAAAAACCCGACCGCGCCCCCAAGCAAGCGACCACCACATTAAATATTGTTGAACCGACTAGTATTTCTAATGTATTCTTGTTGCATGAAATAAAACCAAACTCTGATTGAAAACCATAAATAAGATGGTTCAAGAGTACCTCATCTGAGAAGAGTGAAAGATCAAGTCCACAGTTATTAAAAATATCAAAAATAGTGTTGAATAATGTCTGACGGGCATCCATAAACAATGGACAATAGAGAAAATAATGCTGGTGTGACTCAATATCCTGCATACAGCTACACATAGGACTATCACAGAGAGATCTCAAATACAGATCGTGATTCAATGATGTAAAACCAATCCTAAAACGAGCACGCAGAATATTGAGCCCCCTATCACCAACATTATACATCCATAGATTGGTTTACTAAAATAATACTTTTTATACTGGCTCTTAAAGCTAGTTAAGGAACTTGAGTTTGTGATTATAGTAGGTATCTCATTCCAGTGCCTACATGTAGAAGGTAAAAAAGAGTCCATATAACCAAGAATATATAAGTACCAAGAATGTACAACTTAGTAATCAATCAAAAGGGTGAGCATTAAGTTATTTTTTCTGATAATAGAGGGCGTACGGTAATTATAGGCCTTCTAATTAAATAACCAGTGTTTAGATTTAACGGTTGTTGACTGAATTGTATTATTTAGAATATCATCAATATTCTTATGTAAAGTTACAGGCATATTGCTGACATACAAAAAAATTTTGATTTTGGTGAAACCATGGATTTGTTGTATAGGTCAGAGTGCCCGACCCTGAGATCAAGTACAATATCAATTTGTCGAAAATATGGGTCTATTCAAAACTGCTCTGTAGCTCGGTTATTTCTGAGTGCATATAACTATGGGAGGTGTCATTTTGTTCGTAAAGATCTTCTCTACACAAACATCCTTCACAAATTAAGATCCCTTCGGTTACAGGATCACCAAAGGCAAATTAGTAAACTCACTTTTTGGCACATATTCGGAGTTGTATATTCTTGGTACTTATGTATTCTTGATATAACGATCCGACCTGCCAAATGGTGGCAAAAACCGAGTAAGATTACGTAAATGATCCAGGCCACCAGCTCTCGTACATCTTTCTAATATAAAATTTGAAAAGTTCGCTGAGGTCAACCCATTAATGGCTTTATAAAAAAGCGAAACCTAAAAGAATTTGGCCCGATCACAAATTTTAGGCCACCCAAGATCCTTTATAACTTTATCGTAACTTGAATATTTCAGAGCACCCGATACGATTAAAGCAGCTTGGTACTGGATAGACTCTAATTTCTTGACGCAAGGGCCCAACGCGCCGCGTAGCGGCCAAGAGCGAAGCTAGCCAATGACTTGTCACGGGTCAATCAATAGAACTGGACTCATAGTTGAATGCAGGGCAGCTGACTACCATCCACATTCCCCTCTCCCAGTCACCAAAAATATCAACACCACAACTAACGTTCAAGACTACTGGGTCAGAATTGTCTCCTTACCATAGAAAAGAATAAGTCCATACTCGATGAGTGATCAAATCATTGTTAAATATAATGTGTTCAAAGTAGCCCGAGGGGTTTATACTTCAACCTGCGTAAGATATTAAGTCGTTTCATACATTTGTTATTGATATAATCAATATGATT
This sequence comes from Notospermus geniculatus, assembly GCA_002633025.1. Taxonomy (NCBI): domain Eukaryota; kingdom Metazoa; phylum Nemertea; class Pilidiophora; order Heteronemertea; family Lineidae; genus Notospermus; species Notospermus geniculatus. The sequence goes on from NMRB01001425.1 coordinate 5,355, forward strand.
GTTCCATTTAAAACTAGAATTCAAGAAAATGCCTAAATGTTTATGAGATAACACAAACTTTACTGTACTATTACAAAAGAAAATTAAGTTATCAGCCGAAGAAGGAACTCTCCTGGAACTAAAAGTCATCCCCTCAGATTTTAGGGGATTAAATCGACACGCCAGATATTAGCCCAATTTTCAATAGCAATAAGATCATTGTTCAGTTTATTAATGGATAGTTGAAGATCATCAAATTCATCTTGGAGAGTAGAATCATCAGCGAAAAGATACATATCAGAATTAACTACTTCAACAATGTCGTTAATAAATAAGAGGAACAATATGGGCCCCAAAACAGACCCTTGAGGCACACCTGACTTGATTTCAAAATCCAGAGAGGACGCTCCATTAATGACAACACGCTGAGTCCTTTGTAATAGATAAGAGGTAAACCATTGATGAAAAGTACCATGAACACCATATGCGTGTAATTTATGTAACAGACCCCGATGCCACACCCTGTCGAAAGCCTTACTTATGTCAAGATAAATGGCGTTTACCTCATTACCTCTTTCAAATGCATTTAAAACCATATCACTAATAATAACCAACTGATTAGAAGTGGAGTCTCCAGGCACAAAGCCTGATTGTTTATCACTAATTAAGTTATTACTTTGCAAAAAATCCCAAAGGTGGTCTGCAACACAACGTTCGAGTATTTTAGATAAACAACTCAGTAATGAAACAGGACGGTAGGAAGAAACAAGAGACTTGTCCCCCTTTTTATACAAAGGAATTACGTTAGCCGATTTCCAATACCGGGGAAAAACACCAGAATTAAGAGAAAAATTAAAACGTACGGAAAGGGGCTCAGATAAACTTAATGATAAATTTCGAAGCAAATAGTTAGAAAGACCATCAGGCCCAGTCGCCTTAGATATAACTAATGAATTTAACTTTCTCCTGGCTAGATCACTTGAGATAATTGGAAGGTTAAGATCTGGAGCACGTTGCATTAAATCAGGCAAAACCTCATCAGAATCATCAATATTCCATTGCTGTGCAAAATAGATGTTAAATGAATTACAATTATCTTCAAACTCATGCACTAGATTACCGTCAACCAACAAGTCAGGTATCAAAGATGAACTATCATTACCAGAACCATATATTGATTTAACAAGTTTCCACCACTTTTTGGAACAAGTATTAGGATCATTCAGTGAGTCATAAAAGTATTTGTAATAATCAGATTTAGCTGTTCGAATTGCATCAGGGTAGGCTTTATCAGCTTCACGATACCTTTCCCAGAATAAAGGCGTATCATAAAGTTTAGCCTTTTTATAAAGTCTACGTCGAACATTGACACAATGTTTAACATGTGGCGTTGTCCAGGACTTATCATTAGCCTTAATCTTGATTCTCCGAGTGGGTATATGTGTACGTAAAGTTGACATTAGCAAGTCAAGCCAACGACAGAGTACGGCATCAGGTTACCATCAGTATAACATTCATTCCAAGGGACTGCTTCAATAATAGCATTAAGTTCATCCCAACTGACATTTCTCAAATCAAAGAACTCCCTAAAGTGATACTGCTTAGAACGTGGAGCTTGACCCATATAACCATAAATAATACAATGATCACAAAATTCATTTAAAGGGGGAAATGTTCCTACCATTGAAAAGGAACCAGGCGAGTCGGTTATAATAAGATCCAACAAAGCTGTAGAAAATGGAGTAATACGCGTTGGCTCAGTAATCAATTGTGAAGATTTCGGTTTTCAACAAAATTATATAAGCGTTGCCCCAGGGCATTAGAATAGTTTGTATATCCCCATCGAATGTCCTTGGCATTGAAATCACCAACAATAATAACATTTTTAGGATTAATAGCATCAATACCATCAAAAACACTGTCTAAATAATCAATAAACCTATCAGCATTATCAACTTGTTCAGATATGGTTTGTGGACAATAGCAGACACCAAATATGATTACACCAAAATATGTAAAAACTTTCAGCCACAAGGTCTCAGTAAAAGGACACTCCAGATATTCTAAACGAGAAACCACTAAATCTTTCTTAACATACAAAGCTACCCCACCCCCTCTTGTTGCGCGATCATTTCTGAACAAATCGTAACCTGCAATACAAATTGAATCGTCATCAACCTCATTAGTCAACCAAGTTTCTGTCAAAGCTATGAGTGAATAATCATCACCAGAAAGGACCTGCAGAGCAGCCAATTTGTTTGGCTCACTCGTCAAGCTCCTGCAATTGATACAGCAGAAGGAATAGTTACTACTCCATATCTGAAGACCCGGATGCAATTCAACGTCCCCTGCCAAAATTAGACAAAAATATATATATGAGCATATTGTTAAGTTTGAAGAAAAGATACTAAACAGTAGAAATTTCCAAAATGAGGACTGACTAGTCTGCCCTGCCTGTACAAACACAATACAATATGCTTTACAATAAAAATACCCTTTACAATAAAAATACCCTATAATTCATAACACAATTACCCATAATTATCAAATATTAGAAAAATCATGGAGGGCAAGCAAACCAAAGCATAAGTACTCAACATCAAGGTTTCACAACAACATAGCAAAGTATACAAAATCAAGGAGCAAGATGTGCAAGTGCAAGTAACATTACAAAACGGATGACAGCTTACCAAAACGAGACTGTTATAAACTGAGTTTCAATTAAGACAGAATACTCTAATGGCTTCAACGTTGATTCCATTTTGCCCCGTTGGGGTGTACCATTTTGCCCACACCATGGGGGCAAAACGGGTTTTTTTTCAAGAAATTTTAACTCTTAATTGGCTCAGTAAATTAAGAATCAATGCAACTTTTGTTATTGTTATTTTGGAAAGGGGACCCAACGTAACCGAATCTGGAAAACTAAGACAGCATAGGTGTATTTACAAAGGAGCAGGAAAGGGTCAAAGTTAAGGGGTCCGTTATGCCCCACTTTCCCCTACGTACTTCAAAGAATCAAGCCCTAGTTTTCAGCACACATTGAACAAATTCAGGCAGACCTCTAATGTATTCAGATAGAGCTTAGTATATTTTACACTGCACTAACGTCGGAGGACGTAAGCAGGTTCTGAATTCAATACAGTGCGGCTTTAATTCACATAGGCCTAGTTCCAAGTGCATTAAATGTGTGGTATTGCTGGCGGGACGACTGATCAGCCCGTCTCGGCCAATGACAGGGGTTCGTTTATATACATAAACTCTCATCCTGGAGCTCCGACCGCCATCATCACAATCAAGCGTTGATACCAACGGGTCGTTGACTAGGCCAGAAACCTTCAGTATGGGCTTGATCGAGTCAGACGTTGTCGGCCGACGCTCTGCCGGCAATCTATTATCCGATGACCTACCATAATACGATGAATGATATCAGCTACGATGACCCAACTATAAAACGATGATCTCAACCACTATAATCCGATGATCCTACTATAAAACGACGATCTCAACCACTAAAATCCGATGACCCAACTGTCATGTCTATCATGATCATGCTAAGCGGGCGACGACGACGGTCTCCATTTTCAGTGATTATAGACTGGTTCCCTGCCATTCGGTGCCTGTGGTGCTGCCACCTATTGTCGGGGATATGTACTGAAGTGAATGTCGTGTTTACAAACTTGGACGTCGAGCTCCTTTAAATAGGCCTAATAGCAAATGCAAGAGTCAGTCATGTAAGTGAAAATGTAAAGAAAACACAGTCTTTCGAATTGAAAAGATTAAAGATAATGTATCACGACTTCATTGTTTACATTCATTGTTTGTAAACATGGATGTTTACATTATGTTATTTTCGACTTTTGGAACATGCCAACCCATCAAATTCAATGGTTTCGGGATCAAAGGAATTTCTAGAGGGGCATGCCACCAACGAATCACTCATAAGACAAAGAAAGACTGGACATAAACAAACAAAATGTAAACAAACAATGATTTTCGTGGTCCGCGAAAATATCCGTGATACATTATCTTTAAAAGCGGTTGATGGGAAAGGTACTTTGGTCGTGCATATTGATACCGTGCGCATGGCTGAAGGGGTTATTGTCGTCCTGGGTATAGACAAAGTATACCCAGGTTCAGTGTCGTCCAGACAAACTATACCCTGGGTACAGTTTGTCTGGACAAACTATACCCAGGGTATAGTTTGTCTTGACAAAGTGTACCCAGCTTCCGATATGTGCACCTGAAGACGAGATTGGAATCGCAAAGTTACATGGCATCTAGGCCTTGCGGGTCAAAATGGCGGTAAGGGCAACCTCATGGCTTCGATCCTTCGCTCATAATTGAACCCACAAACACACGCACTACACCATAGGCCTACTGACAATCGAAGTATGACACTACTTAGTGAAGTTGATATTCAGCGTAAATCATGAAACGAAGGATAGCCTCGACCTAGGATTACAGCTCCTAAGTGCTTGAGAATTACTATAGGTTCCTTTTGAAAAGTTGTAGGGATTGGTCTTATCTCCGTATTCCAAATTATGGTATGTATAGCGTTAATTTTCAGCCTCTTTTGGCAATAAACCCACTGCATGGTTGCTTACCGGAAGTTTCTCGAATTAGGCCTGCAGCTCCTAAGTGCTTGAGAATTTACTACGGGTCCCTTTTGAAAAGTTGTAGGGATTGGTCTTATCTCCCTATTCCCAAATTATACTAGGTATAGTGTAACGAACTTACTGGTGAAGTTCATTAATATGAGTTCGAAAGTTAAAGGGACCGTTGCCATGCCATGAAAAAGATGTGGGAAAGAGTAACACAACCAAATAATTTTAAAATTTGCTGTATTCAACTCTATCAGAAAGAAACATATATTACAGCTATTAATTTAACAATTTAACCCTGAGCATTCCAATCTGTACCACCAAGGGGAACGGCAGGCCCCCAAAACGAACACGGCCGTAGATCGCCCCGAGGGCCGACCGGACCCAAACCAAGTTTATTTATTACCCATTTCAAAAGGGGAACGTGCCCGCCGCTCTGGCTCCCAAAACTTAGAGCCAGTGCCCTCCAAGGCAGGGTAGCTCAACAACAAGTTGAGTGGCCTGGAACCAGAGAAACCGGCACGCACAACCCCAACACCCCGGGAAAGAGCCACACCAAACCCAGCAGAGAGCCAGCTTATGTTATTTACAACAGGGAAGCCATTACCACCCTCCGAACTGGGAAAAACAGGAACTCAATCCCAACCATAAAACATAAGTCTCACTCACAAATGCAAAGTTTACTTCAAAATACACCAGCCCCAGAAAGCTCAGGGTTCTTAACTAGGAAGGGTGAAAAAACTACATATTCCACTCTCTTATAATCAACAAAAAAATCTTCTATAGACCATATTGCACGGTTCAGCCAAAAAACGGGGTTTCGCTGCCGGACTATATTACCCATTTCGAAAGGGGAACGTGCCCGCCGCTCTGGCTCCCAAAACTTAGAGCCAGTGCCCTCCAAGGCAGGGTAGCTCAACAACAAGTTGAGAGGCCTGGAACCAGAGAAACCGGCACACACAACCCCAACACCCCGGGGAAAGAGCCAACACCAAACCCAGCAGAGAGCCAGCCTATGTTATTACTACAGGGAAGCCATTACCACCCTCCGAACTGGGAAAAACAGGAACTCAATCCCAACCATAAAACATAAGTCTCACTCACAAATGCAAAGTTTACTTCAAAATACACCAACCCCAGAAAGCTCAGGGTTCTTAACTAAGAAGGATGAAAAAACTAAAAGGCGTTGTCTACCATGCATGCCGTCAGGGAATGAGGCCTACCTGTAGTTTAACTGAACATAATTGAGAGAAAAGTACAAAAATCGGAAGGAAAAGAGGAGACCAACAGTCCTCTAAGACGTGTAGAGAAGAAAGACAGTGCCTCAGTAGAGCGCACCCAATATAAGCAATAAAGTTACCTCATTCCCCACGGCAGCATGGCAAACAATTACCTAACCAGAATTAGAAAAAATCATGTGCGAAACCCTTCACCAATACTACGCTTAAAGCCCCACAGTATTGAATTTTGCGATATTTTCAAAATGTTAGGAGAGAGCACGAAGAGGTCTCATAGCCTTGTGAAGCTCCCCAAAATGCTTGTCTGATACGTACTTCAGAGAATCAAGGCCTAGTTTTCAGCACACATTAGAAAAAAACGAAAGGGAGAGCTCTAATGTATTCGGATGGAGCGCAGTACATTTTACACTATGCTGACGTCGTGACGTCGGTGCACTGAGGTCAAGAATCGCGGCGATGATTTGCGTTTTTTAGATTCAATACAGTGGGGCTTTAAAATCAACACAACAGAGAACTGGTGTAACCTTTGGAAAACTAACATAGTAGTAATGTGTGCCCCTTCAGGACATTTTGCACCGAGTGACCCCTGATGACGTCATCAGGTCAAGAGTTCAATAGGGTTGTGAGGTCATACCCTTGGAATGTCTAGGGTTGACAAAGGGATATTTTGAGAGGGATATTTTGAGAGTGTTAGCACGTGTGACGTGTGCCGGGGAACGTGTTTGGACAAGCCCTATTATTATCACCGCGAAGTGGTTATTGATGCGTCTGCTGCCGGAGGATCAAGAAGCGTGGTAAGTCCCGCTATTTTTACCGCATGTTGGTTTTTGCTGGCTAATGGTGTTTCTATAAACTCGAGCATGGATATTTCCAGGGAATAATGGCTACTGGACGAGAGGCACCATCCCTTGTGGTGAATATTAGAAAGACGATAGGTTACCGACATTTGAANGTGTACAAGCGGCAGCACTACGTTTCGGTCCAGAGATAGTTTTTACCATAGGGTACCTGTACACCAAATTTCAAGTTTGTAACCCAAGCGGTTTAGAAACGTGCCACCCCTGTTAACGACGACGGACGACGGACGACGACGACGGACGACGCCGGACGACGACGGACGACGGACAACACACCATGAGAGAAGCTCACCTCACAGAGGTGAGCTAAAAATGATAAGTCCTCTACAGAAGCTGATTCGTCACTACTCAGTTCTCCAGAGGTCATCCTACCCTCACTGCCCCTTCTGGAACCGACCGGCCCTGCACTGAAAAAAAATTCCGGCTCATGTTGAGTACTTTGGACTACTCATCGGTCATTTCGTCCGCGAGATGAGTAGAAAGGTACTCATCGGGTACTCATCGGCCCAAGGAGCTGCATTTGGAGTTCCTTTCTACTCGCTATGAGAACTTTTCTACTCGCTGTGAGTACCTTTCTACTCAATATGAGTACCTTTCTACTCATCTGAGGGATAAATTGAGTACCCCGAAAGTACTCAGTATGATTAGAATTTTTTTTCAGTGTGTCTGGGAGGGTGGTGGTGAGGCTGCTGGGAGTGGTGGTGTTGGAGCCCTGCTGGAGGTAGAGGTAGAGGCAACTAATGAGGTTTTGCTGGAGAAGGGGTTGGATCAGTGCCACTGGAGGACACTTCTGGCTTCCACCGTCTCAGTGTGAGGAATCAAAAAAGAGAACTTATCGCAAATCCACTTCTCTGTGGTGTTCTTGTCAGTAATGACATCTGCTCCTGACCCACTCTTCTTGGCGCGTTTCTTCTGCCGGCCAATGAAGGTCCTCATGCTTGTGTACCGCATTTTAAGTTCCGCCACAGTAGTGTTCATCTTGCCAGCCTATGTAGCCTAGAGGTCCTCCTTCTTGCTGACATCCTTGAACCCCGCAAGACGTTTGCTGTAGAGGATCTCATTTGTCCTTAGGAACTCAATGATTTCCTCCTTTTGTTCTTCAGTAAAGGCAGTGGCACATGGGAAACGATAGAATGAGGGAAAATGGGATGAAATTGTTATGTGATTATTTTGTCTAAATTAATTACGGTCCACGAGAATACTAACAAAATGGCAGGAGCCAAGATGGACCTATTTCTCCTTTTGATATCGTTCATTGTGAATATTCCTCTGCTGCAGTCAAGCTTCTGGCGACCGAGGGAGCCACCACCAAATACAAAAGGTAGTTCCAAATTGATTTAAAATGTCTTACCCTACCGGTAGTTGGTAAAATGCCGTGTTTTTTTTGCTCGAAGAATCATTTTATAGGAACCAGTTTTATTTGCCTCTGCAGTAGATTCAGTCATAGCGATCAGAATGCACCATAGTAAAATTGGGCATACGTCGACCGATTGAATCTTCTACTGATGGAATGGTATACAGTGACAACAACAGTAAACGCACAGTGCCATCTCCGTGGATGACAACATTCTGTACTAGAACAGGGACAGTGGCGGATGCAGGAGGGCGGATGCAGGGGGCGTGGAATGGGCAAATTCCATTCCCTGAGCGCCGAAGGCGCGACGCCCCGACAATGTGGGGGTAAAAGTGCCGGAAACGCGATTTCCTGGCGCCTGGGAGGCCTAA
>NMRB01001425.1:15957-31581 GCA_002633025.1 Notospermus geniculatus
ATAGCGTTAATTTTCAGCCCTTTTCAGCAATAATCCCACTGTATGGCTGTTTACCGGAAGTGTCCCATGGCGCAAACTTGCTATGCAAAAAGAAAATTCATGAAAATGACGAAATGCTCCCGGCTTCTGCATGTACTTCATGACGTCATCAGTTTTGTGGTCACGTGAATCTTGGCAACACGCACGTGACAATCTCGGACGAAAATTTTTAGATCCTTTTTTGCCCTTTGTGATACCAATCTCGTCTTCAGGTGTACATATGGGAAGCTGGGTACACTTTGCCAAGACAAACTATACCCTGGGTACAGTTTGTCCAGACAAACTATACCCAGGGTATAGTTTGTCTGGGCGACATTGAACCTGGGTATGCTTTGTCTATACCCAGGACGACAATAACCCCTTCAGCGTTAGGATGGTTAAGGCACGTAGGGTGTGTAGTTTTAAGGGTTTTAATCCAGACGGTTTCTTTTAGTATTTTGTGTTTGTGAGTTTGTGGGAGGTGATCAATAGCAGTTATTTGTACGTCATCTAGGCTGTTCCAAAGAGACAGAAAGGCACAAAAATTGACACACAGTATATAATACATTCACTAATTACATTTCTGTTAGGTTGAGCAACCACCTTTTGGGGCTTGTACTCTTTTCTTTCCTTAATTGCTGTCACGTCCTGTTTGGATGGGATACTTCATATCTACATTTGGGTTTCAGCTCAGTCTGTTCTAGAGTTTCGGATTGTAAAGTTCCAGCCTGAAGAAGACCCCGGTTGGGGTCGAAAATTCGCAAACACTCTGGAAATTGCCTTTGTATTTATCATCTCATCTAGACTGTTATCCAACATAGAGCACAAAAAATCTGGGATCTCTTCGAGAAAGTGCCTTTTAGGAAGACCCCGGTTGGTGTCGAAAATTTGCGAAATTCGGAGACGACTTTACTTTTACTACCATCTACACTGTGTTTGTGTAAATTGAAGGGTGAGAAGTGAACCCTGGGTTCAAGTGAACCCGGATGGATTGAAATATTTATCTTATGATTATTTGGTACATGTAGAAAAGCTCCACTGCAACGGACTGATTGGCCACCTGTCCTGGAATGTTGTGATCTACATGTAGCACATGTCTGCACAAACATTGAAACACACTGAATTAATGTCAAAGTTTTTGTTTCTTTTTTTTGTTTTTATGTTTAATCCAATATATATGTAAATGTATATGTAAATATATGTACATTTATACAAAAACATATCATACTAGAATCTGTGGAACAGTTGCACACAACCTGTCATAACCTCCCAGATGGTAGCCTCACACCATTGGCTTACCTGCCAAGCACATGAACCAAATGTCTGAACCTGCGGTTCCTCTTTATTACAGGGCCTCATCGGATTATAATACCCTACATGTACTTGCAATTGAAATCATCGTTTTATAAGGGTCATCGGATTTATAGTGGTTGAAATCATCGTTTTATATTTGGGTCATCGGATTATAGTTGTAGTTGATATCATCGTTTTATAGTACATGTAGTAGGTCATCGGATTATACAAATAATCGATCTTCGGATTATAGTCATCCTGAATTCCTTTCTTGTATGTGGGCGGACAGGCAGGATCTGCGACCGAGCGGATGCAGCAAAGTCGGCAGCGATTCACCCAGCCTCCTTGAACCCCTGCAGCACCTTGCCCTTGGGCGCAAATGCGAAGTAAATAATCAGCCTGACCGGACGAAGATGGCGTTTGAGGATATTTTGAAGCGCATCGGCTCTTTCGGGAAGTATCAGCTCTTTCAATACTTCGTGCTCTGTTTTTCTGGCTGGCCCACGGGTCTCCATACATTGTCGATCATCTTCCTCGGCGGAGAGCAGGATCACTGGTGCGATGTCCCTGAATTACGGAACCTTACCTACGACCAACAGAAGAACATCGCCATACCTCAAGAGACCAATCGGAATGGTGACGCAGTTTACAGCAAATGCAGGCGATATGATTTGAATTTTACGAAATATTCCGACAGCGATTTCGTCCACTGGAACAGGACTCTTCGTGTGGATAATACGACGGCTACAGTTGGTTGTTCAGCCTGGGTTTATGACCAATCAGTTTACGAATCGACCATCATCAGTCAGGTATTAATACAGTCTTCACAAAGTTGACTTGTTCGCTATGAACTTGCCTTTGGTTCGATTACATGATAATACCAGAATATTGGCTCATATGAATAAGGACTAGTAAATGCTTTTACTTGAATTTTGCAATACAGTGCACTATAGGCAGTGCTATCCAAATCTGAAGTAAATGCATTTGCTAGTTTTTATTCATATGACCCAATGCTACAGTTACTGTCCGTTGTTTATTACCGTACACTCGTCCCCAGAGTTTAGTTGGCCATATACGTATAGGCCCACTGAACACTGGCTTGATTGGCGCCAAAGGTGAAGGATCATCAATAGACGGCTCTGTTTGATGAGGGATCCAATCACAAGTCATCATCACAGGTTTAACCGACACCGTCGTAACACACTTTCTGATTGGTCATGGTGCGTGTACTCAATGTACACTATATATTTATACTTTTCCGATTGGAAAGTCAACAAAATATTGACGCCGTTTGCAAATGATCAATGTTATCATGCACCTGTTAGTGTGCATTCACGTTTCGGACATTTTGAAGGTTATAAAATCCAGTTGTTTCATTAAACTGGGCGAGAAAAACTAATTTGGTCCCCGTTTACCAAGCAAGTCGCACGGCAGATTCCCAGCGGGGATTCCCCGAATCGGACAGCTAACGCCGTCTATTGGTGATACACACAGAAAAATATTCATCTCAGCTTGAGATAAAAATGTCTTGAACGCTTGTCCGTAAAAGAAGTTACTTTTGTATCTCAAGTTGAGATCTTTGAATCTCAGTACAAATAACTTATGTTTCATGTCGAGATAGGACTGTCTCAAGTCAAATCTGCCAGCTGAGATGACGGCCGTCTCGATATGAGTTAACAGTGGTCTCTATTTGAGACAGAAATGTGTTCAGTTGAAACGAGGTTCATTTCGACTGTCCCCAATCAAATATTCTGGATGATATTTTGTGCTCTTCTCTGGAGACAGATGAGATGACGTTCATTTTGATTATGAACTTATGGATTGTTTGTATCAACCCGACAGTTGAGTTCTTTATCAACCCCAATTGTTGGATCTTTCAACCCAACTAGAGTCACAAATATATCAGGTTTTGCCACTAGACAGATGCTTTCTCGATTCGAGATATTATTATCTCAAATACAAGATACTTGTGTTTCAAAGGGCTTCAAGACAGCACTTATCTCAAGTGGAGATGAATATTTTTCTGTGTGTACTTTCAGGCAGGCTGGCATCACTTGAAGCAGTTCCAGAGGGGGGACGTAGTGGCTAGCGGTTTGAAACTGCGGAGGGTGCTTAGTTGTTTATTGAAAAACTTTACGTCCTCTTCCAGTACGATCTCGTCTGCGATAAAGAATGGCTAACTGCCATGACCCAGTCAGTTTATTTCATGGGCTTCCTGTTTGGATGTTCCTTCTTTGGTGCTATTTCAGACGGGTATGTACTCATTATAAATTATACATTAGCTGGAGACGAATTTTGTATCCCACCTCTCTGTAACACTTTATGCTAGCACTGGTATTTAAATGGACCATGTCCGCAAAATACACTTTTAGTCGGGACTAATTTCTGGAGGAACTGTGACAAGCTTTTGGCCCAGGCGTTCATAAACTTCGGTTCGATTTATTCATAAACTTTAAGGAAAGCTACGATCACGTCCTTTCAGCGGTCTGATCATTGTGAGAATGTGCAAAACGATGGGTGTAGCATCATTTATTTAACAAACTGCTGGCGGACAAATTAGTTTCGAAATTCTTAACTTTATGTTCAATTCCTTTTAGCTTTGGGCGCAAGGCGGCGTTGTTGCTGACAATAATTACTACAATAACTGGCGGGACAATTGGTGCCTTCATGCCAAACATCTACGCATGGATTGGAGTAAGATTTGTCACAGGAGCTGGCGCTGGCACCATCTTCGCCATAGCGTTTGTAATCGGTAGGATATATTTTTTTCATTTTAAAACGGCATCCAAGCAAGAACCAAAACAGCACTGTAAAAAATCGCCCTGTATCGTGGGGGCAAAACACCGACGGATATAGGGAACCAACATGCATGTAAGGAACCAACATGTTACAGCAAATTCACTGCGAGGAAGGCAGACCTACTGTCAAAAATATTCCATGGCAATGGGTTCAAATTTGGGTCCGTTTATCACCATGAGTACTATAAGAAACTGTCATGGGTACTCTATAACCAGATGCATATCGCTAACGTGGGAAATGGCTAAAAACTTGGAGAAGGAATTTACCCATGTCCGTGGTTACTTGGTGGACGATTTTTTGCAGTGTTCAACAACCGAAAATGAAGTACGTGCGGCCAGAAATATTCTGTTATGTGGATTAAAGCATTGATAACAGAAGCGAAAAATTGTAAATTCTGCCCCAAATTCCGATCAAATTCCCAGATCCATAACTCGTCAACCAATCGGCTCGCTTTTGAATTTTTGATAGTATACTCAAGAGTTCGCACTTTGTTCTTGACTGATGAATTCGCTACTAGACCTGTGCCTACTTACCGTCGGGTTGTGTCCAGTGGCGGCGGTTTTCATCGTGTGGTGCATGCAGCAGGGGAAGATATGCACGCGAGGAACAACTATGTAGAAAATACACAGGTGCAACATCTCTCAGTGTTTCTAAAGTTGGATGTTCCCCTTCACTGTACTGACCTATTGAACAGTCATTTCTGTGACCTGTTCTAGGAAAACCATCCATTTGTCAAAAATTTTCAAATCCCATGCTTTGATGTATTTGAATATGTTGTTGAAGAGAGCGAGAGCTTTATAATGAGACTTTAATTTTGATAATCGGACAATAAGTATGGAAATTCTAGTTTTTAGAAGGTAACGTGCCGATAAAACACCGTTTTACGCTGTGAAGTCAAGAAATGACAACGGGTCTCGCAACTGATCATAAAGTGAAAATTTAACACTCTATAATGATAATGTCTGGGTTTTGGTGGGAAGAAATGTGTTTGAAATAAGTTAACAAACTTTCTATCGAAAAAAAATTGAACAAAAACATTTTTTGAATTTTTTTTATACTTTTGACATTTATGCTAATGTGTACCTGGCGACTTTTTCCTGGAACAGGTCACAGCTGTATTTGTAAATATCTTCTCGATACAAAGAAGGGAACATTGAAAAACGGAAAGCACTGACAGATTTACACCGGTTCATAACCCAAATGCATTTGCACGAGTTTCATTTCAGTGGTTGAATTTACGGGCCTGAAATACCGTGTCCCTGTCTGTGTGCCGTACCACTGGGGATTTACTATCGGGATGTTTACGCTGCCTGGGATCGCATATTTCGTCAGGAACCACATCACCCTCCAGCTTGTTCTTGGTATCTACCCTGTCATCTACTTATTTACATACTGGTACGAGTCATAGTCACTGCCCTGCTAATGACCAGGGGCCTGGGGCCTGTTTCATTAAGTGACTTTAAGCTAATGGTACCATTAACTCAATGCGTTTTCGATTTGGTTAAAGGTACCATTAGCTTAAAGTCACTTTATGAAACAGACCCCAGTTTCATAAAGTGACATTAAGCTAATGGCACCATTATCTTCAATAAAATATCCATTTGGTTAAAGGTACCAGTCACTTTATGAAACAGGCGCCTGTTTCACCTGAGAAGTACATGTATTTCTAAATACATGTAGTTACATGTGTTTAGGCTATAAGGAGAAGTTTCAAGTCTTCCTACTCGTGAAAAGTGTAAAGGCCATCATTAAATTAAAGGAATGTTGTCATAACGCAAAAACATTTCTTTTTACGACCAAGTGTGCATTATAAACAACAAAAATACATATCATTGGTATTCTCGGCAAGAGTTTAGCAAGTTATCCATGCATGTTTATTGGGGTATTCGAAAAACCTGGACGATGGACGGTTGATGATGGACGATGGACGGCTCCTTTCAGCATCATCGATCTCCACCGCCAGGATGATAATTGTCTCATTTCCGACATACCTCCCAGCATCAACATGAATCAACATGAACTCACAGGCCTACGATAAACATGATCAATCACGCATTACAGCGTTCAGAATTACCTCTTGTCTTGTCTACACATGTACTGGCGGGAAAACCACCGATACCGGTACCTACAGCTCCTATTAAGTCCTTGAGAATTTACTATGGGTCCCTTTTGAAAAGTTGTAAGGATTGGTCTTATCCCCTTATCTTATCCCCAGGGTGNAAGGTCCCGCTAGGGACTAGCCGGCCGTTCACTAACGGAGTTTCTATGCGGTCCTCCCTGGGCTCCTACCGTCGGTAGGAGCCCAGGGGACCAGGTTACTATAATTCGGGAATGGGGAGACAGGGTGTGTACAAAACTAAGACCTAAGACCTACAAAAGTAAGACCCCCACAGTACAAAACTAAGACCCTGTTTAAAGGTAAGACCCCCACAGTACAAAACTAAGACCCTGTCATAAAAGTAAGACCCCCACAGTACAAAACTAAGACCCAGGCGGCACCACTGCAAATGACCTTGACCTTGACCTGAAATGAAGGCAATAGAGGGCGTCATGAACTCAATAGGGGGCGTATCTCGCTTATCTTAGTTCCAAATCCCTCCGCTAGGAGTGCAAAGTCGCGGATGATCACTCGGGAGTACTCGGCAATGTTCGGAATCACTCGGGAATCTTTGGCAATCTTCGGTTTTTCTCGAATATCTCCGTTGTTTATTATTAACATATTCCAATGAAACCAAGGAAGGCGCAAACAAGGGTCAGGCATGACTGATCCTTGTTAGCTCCTTCCTTAGTTTTGTACTGTGGGGTCTTACTTTTATAACAGGGTCCAAGTTTTGTACTGGGGGGTCTTACTTTTATAACAGGCTCTTAGTTTTGTAATGTTGGGGTCTTACTTTTATAACAGGGTCTTAGTTTTGTACAGTGGGGGTCTTACTTTTATAACAGGGTCTTACTTTTGTACTGTGGGGGTCTTACTTTTATAACAGGGTCTTACTTTTGTACAGTGGGAGTCTTACTTTAATAACAGGGTCTTACTTTTATATAGTGGGATCTTACTTTTGTAGGTCTTAGGTCTTAGTTTTGTAGACACCCTATCTCCCCATTCCCGAATTATAGTAACCTGGTCCCCTGGGCTCCTACCGACGGTAGGAGCCCAGGGAGGACCGCATAGAAACTCCGTTAGTGAACGGCCGGCTAGTCCCTAGCGGGACCTTGTCGCCCGATACCGTATCGGGGTAATTCTGGAGGCCGCATAGAACCGTCGATAGGACCCCGCTACTGAAGTCCGCCGATAAGCTGTTGGAAGTTTGCGTATCGCGTTGCCGTCGTGGGCCCCACAGGCATTTCCATTGTTCCCCCTCTCGAAATTTCGTAATAGTTTGCCCACTTGGCAAGGACATGCGGTAACCTCGCTCAGCTTTCTCTCGCCGACAGTGCCGGCGGATTTCTATGCGTCCTCTACTGCTAGCGGGCCGCCAGCTGTCGATATTTTCTCATGAATTCATCATCAGTAAAATCCTCGTACAAGTTAATTCTCGGACGAAAATTTCTATCGTAAGGCAAATCTTCACGAAAACCAAAAATGCACCTGCTTCTACGTGCCACAGGTCGACGAATGGCCCTCTACAATTACAAGCGGACTCACTGGAGGTGCTCTTAGTTCCTCCAGCGATTTGGCCTGGCGACAGCGTCGCCGACAGCCTGGCGAATTTCTATGCGTCCTCCGTATCGGTACTGCTAGCGGGCCGCTAGCTCTCGGGGTTTCTATGCGCTCACTATCGACAAGTGGCCGCATACAACCTCCACTAAGGCTCCGTTCACTATCGACCGACCCCGCTAGTCCCCAGCGGAGTTTCTATGCGGTCCCCCCCTGGTATCCACAACCGTCTATAAATAGCAGTGACGTCATCACTGGGAAAGCCGTGTCCAAAAGCGAAGTGCAAAACAGATGTGATGTGTGTATTACCTGTCAGAAATGACTTCTCTGCTGCACGTTGTCAACAATGTCTGTAGAAAATGTACTCACAATCGATAACTCAAATGTATCGTCGATATACTTGTAGTTTTCCATGATTTTAATGTCTGAACTGGCCCAAAGCGAAGACGCCATCTTTAAATTTGAAATTTGACTCTGTATGCGATTCATTCCGGCACTCGATTCACTCCAAAATTAGTCAGAGCTTAATCGTTAATTATAAATTTCAATTTCCACTTTATTAGAAATGTTACAACTATTCTAAAACGTGCTGATGATAACAAATTTTTTATATCCCAATCAACCTGATTTACACGATGTTTAATCGACGCTCAGAATCAACGGCTTCCCACTAGCCGGAATTCCGGCTATTTTTCTGAGTTGCGGATACCTGGGCTTCGACACGAATCGTCAGCCAGCGCCACCGTCGGACGCCCAGGGAACCAGGTTAGAATTATAGTCGGTATAGCGTTAATAGGGAGGATTCGCAAGCGCCCGGTTAGGCCATACGACGACGTTTATCTATTGTTTGGGTATACCCACACAATAGATAAACGTCGTCGTAGGGCCTAACCGGGCGCTTGCGAAACCTCCCTAATTTCCAAGCCCTTCCCAGCAATAATCCCACTGTACGGCTGTTTGCCGGAAATGTCCCAAGGCGTCAAACTTGCCATGCAAAGAGAAAATTCGTGAAAAGGACGAAATGCACCCAGGATGGTATTTTATAAATCTTGCACGATATACATTGATTTGGCGCAATTTTTCATTTAAATTCTTGCGGCGTATTTGTTTCGTCTTGGTGGTATGTCGGAAATGCGACAATTATCATCCAGGTGGTGGAGATCGATGACGGTGAAAGGAGCCGTCCATCGTCCATCATCCACCGTCCATCGTCCAGGTTTTTCGAATACCCTGTGTATTGCGTGTGCGTAGTCCGTTTACGGGGAAGAAACCAGCCACTGCTTATATGCTTCGCATAGGTCGATAGTATTAGCAAGAATATATAAGTACCAAGAATGTATAATGTATAACTAGTAATAAAGCAAAAGGGTGTGCATTAAGTTACTTTTTCTGATAATAGACGGCGTACGGTAATTATAGGCCCATAACCGATGTTTAGATTTAACGGTTGTTGACTGACGTGTAGAATTTGGAATAATTTAGAATATCATCAATATTCTTATGTAAAGTTACAGGCAAATTACTAGCATTCAATTGTTTTTTATATTGGTGAAACCATGGATTTGTTGCATAGGTCAGAGTGTCCAACTCTGAGATCAATTACAGTATCAATTTGTCGAAAATATGGTCCATTCAAAAATGCTTTGTAGCTCGGTTATTTCTGAGTGCATGTAACTGTGGAAGTTGTCATTTTTTTGGAATGATCTTCTGTACACAATAATCCTTCAGAAATTAAGATCCATTCGGTTACAGGGTCACCAGATGCAATTTGCTAAACTCACTTTTTAGCACACATTCAGAGTGATGCACATTCTTGGTACTTATATATTCTTGGTATTAGGTATTGACATCAGTTTGGAAAATGGATGCACCCCTCAGTCTGTAAATGGATTACGCACACGAACTACGCCTGTACAAGTTTCGCGCTTGTACATTCGTTTATCGCAAACAAAAAATCTATGTTTTTTTACGTATAAGGACCTAATACGTTGCATCATAAAGGAATCAAGCATAAAGGCTCAACTTACAAATTTAGCATTTTATAATGTGGACAGTATCCCTTTAAACCTCAACAGATTTGCATTCTGACTCTTCCACATGATCGGCAAGACCCTTCTGCATGTTTACTACATATTTCGTTGAATTCCGACTGGTTGATCTTATGATACAAAAGGACTGAATTAATGAGAATCCCATGAACGATCAGAGCGTAGGGTCATCTGTGTACATTTGAATAGGGTAACGTACATTTGTACATGGAACACTAATTGTGCTGAAAATAGCTCTGTTATCCTCAGAAATAGAATTCAAGGCATCAAGTTGACAGATTCATGTGCCCCACCACCATAAAAAAAGTTGAAGCTCCTGCCTATTACGTAAAGCCAAAGTTCAGGCAGTGAGAGACATCTGGTGGCAACACATGAAGCCTATCCCTCGTTCCCAGTTAAACCTTAGTTGATTCCCTTATGTTTGCATGTGAAGTCTGCAGCGCACGACGCTGAAACAAAGTGTTTTCAAGCGACGACAAACGTTTGAATCGGACTTCGTGCGAAATGACTGCTATATAAGCTAGCATTGACATTTTGCGAGCAAGATAAAAGCGTTAAGGCGCAAACGCCAGGCTCCTTAGTGAACGGGCAGCCGAAGGCAACCGCTCGGCAATTTCCGTGACGGCTCGCATTTCCCCTCGGACACAATTCCAAGGCAGCCATCTTGAACGCACAAGGATTCCCTTCATTTTCTGTGGGTTTGGATGCGGTCGCCTCATCACACCCTGCGCATGAACGAAATAGGTCACACAAAAACGTTGCGTTATTGATCAATAATTGGCAGATTGGGTGAGATATCGGTAAGTTTATATATAATATGCCTCAACTTATCCAGGAAATAAGGTTGGATATCTTAAAGGACCACTGTATTGCATCTTTCTGTCGACAGCCGGCGCCACCGGCACCATGCTCCAATACTGTAGTTAAGCCTTTCGCCCCAGTGTTGGAGAATGTATGATTACAGTCTCGGTCACCCAGCCGCTGGGGATCGAACAAGTTTGTGTGGCAGTACTGCGGAACGAAACGGCTGGCTGCGCGAGACTAGTTGCATGCGGTACGTAGTTTACCAAGTCGCGTTAATAGAGGTCTCCCCCTTAACACGGGTAGGTGTAACGCAGGATTGGGAAGCAATACTGTGGTCCTTTAACAGGCCAAAATTCGGCCAAAATAGGTCGGTCACGTGGGTTTGTTGATAAACAACATGGCTGCCTTGGACTTGTGTCCGAGGTGAAATGCGCCGCACAGTGGATAGATAAGCAGTTCGCCTCAGGTCGTTCCGAATGTTGCCGCTATCAATAGAATGTTCCCTGAGTGTTTTTGTGCTTATTTCAGTTGTTCTCTCTTTGCATGTCTAAATAGGATCGTTGACGAGTCTCCCCGTTGGTTGGTGTCCCGGAAAAGGATTGGGAAGGCAGAAATGATTCTTAGGAAAATGGCGAAATGGAACAAGCGACCTTTGCCCGGGAACACCAAATGGTTGGAAGAAGTCGCCGAAACGGTAAATAACGGTTTGGAAAAACCGACTCGTTGTCCGACATGACTGTCTGAAGAGGATGACTGAGCCGCACTAATCATGGCTCAGTTTTGAATCTTGACATGCGATTATGATAAAGTGCACCTTTCGTTTGAAAGGCCTCAAGAGTTAAAATTTCAAGTAGTTCCTGATTTAAAAAGTTTAAAGCGGCATGCTCTGCTTCCGTTACCTGGTTTCGTGCCACTCCGTCATTATGGTGACCTCGTTCATAGCTTTACACACACGATCAATGTACACCTAATTCATGGTGGTGAGGTTGATCGTAAGTGTAAACCCGATCAGGACGTTTCAAATTTCTCAAGTGATGAGAAAGGATGGCGGCCAGTTTTTGCTCACCACCTGGCATTGTGTCTGCTGAGGCTTCGACATACATGTACTATCTGTCTCGCCTAGTGGCTACCATTATTGCCTATGTATAGCTTGGACAGCACACCAATCTTATCAATCCATGTATTGGTTCCCGATGTTGCCGCCAGGGGAGGGGTACTTTGAAGCACAGTGTGCCGCTTTAAAATAAAATAAATTTTGGCAATAACAGCTCCTGTCGAGTCGATGGCACCTAGCTCTTCGACGAGTCGCCCTGTTGTGTCTGCTGTGCGTACACCCTATGTGCATTGTACAGTGGAACCTGTGTACATTGAACACTCACGGGGAATTTCAAAAGTGTTCATTGTAAGGGGGTGTTCAGTGTACCAAGGGTCACCGTACTAGGTGGCGTTAGTGACATAATAATATTATTAGACCACCTCTGGTTGACTCACTCATTTTTCATTAAAATAAGTCCCACAAACTCTCCAGTCATTCTGTATGTTCTGACTAAACCGAAGGTCATGAAGTGCATACATTACTCTCTAGACAGCTGTCGACTTCACATTGCTTCTAATCAAGCCTAAACCTCCATGGCTGTTCAAACAAAAGCACAGTTCATTGTAGTTCACACTTTCACGTCCCATATCAATTTAAGGACCTCTGGGGGTGACAAGTAATTAACTCTCCAGTCATTCTGTATGNCAAGTTCCGTACACAATTCTACCCAATTAACTCACGCTCGTGCAAATCAGATTCGGCCCATTTTCGTCCTCCACAGACCCAACTCATTTCTCATTGCCAGGAAGGAAATCCAGCCTCACGCACGATACGCATCCGCTCTTTCAGCCCCAAAAAACCCTAATATCTCAAAAACTATGCAACGTATCAAAATTTCGTTGACCTCAGACAAAACTACATACAATTCACCGTATATATATACCACGATCAATAACATTGGACAAAACATGACTCCACAATCGCACGGAAACGAAAAATCTGACACGAAAATAAGGGTCACTTAGTGAGCCAATAATTCATTAAAATTGATGGAAAACCGTTGGCATGGTAACCAGGAAAGTACAATAATTAGGCAATGTATCAAAAAATGTGTGTTGGATGACGTGTGTGATTGTTCCAAAAATTCGTCTCAAAAGAACCGAAATTGGCGAAAATATAATGGGAAAGTCATTTTTTAATGAAAACCTAGTGTGGTTGCTATGGCAACGTTTTTTCAACTTTCCGGTAGTGCGATTTTTTGCGATTTTTGATATGTTGTTGTCCAATGTCCAAACTACAAGAAACCGTCAAAAAACCTTTTGTTGCAATTTGTTCCAGGTTATTCATATATTGACCCGACTACCACGTCTTGGCGCCATATCGTAGGATTTCGCCTGGAGACTATTGCGTTTTCCAAGATATCTGTTGTTTTCTAGCAACTTATACGTGCATTACTTCTTGAGTTTCCAAGGATATGATCATAAAGGAATCAACCATAAATGTTCGACTTACAAATTTAGCATTTTATAAATGTGGAAAATGTCCCTTTAAACCTCAACAAATTTTCATTCTGACTCTTCCATATGATAGGCACGACCCTTCTGCACGTTCAGTTCAAATTTTGTTGAATTCCGACTAGGTAATCTTATGATTCAAAAGGACTGAATTGAGAATCCCACGAACGATGTGAGCGCAGGGTCATCTGTGTACGTTTGAATAGGCTGACGTACATTTGCACATGGAGCACTAATTGTGCTGAAAATAGCTCTGTTATCCTTAGAAATGTAATTCAAAGCATCAAGTTGACAGGTTCATGTACCTCTAGTCTTCACCACAAAAAAAGTTGAAGCTCGTGCCTATTACGTAAAGCCGAAATTCAGGCAGTGAGAGACATCTGGTGGCAACACATGAAATGTATCCCTCAGTAAGTTCATCGTTCGCAGTTAAACCTTTATGGTTGATTCCTTTATGGTAGCCTATGATCTATCATCACGATCTCGTCGAGTTTCGTCCTGTGATAAAGCTGCGTTCATTGTTTTCCAGGAACAAGCTGGAGCCAAGAAGAAATACACTGTAATTGATCTCCTTAAGACCCCAAATCTCAGGAAAATAACCCTTATAATATTCTTGCAATGGTACGTTTCTATGAGTGAGCTGCCATAATTTTCAGATGCCATAAACCTTATCGGTGGCATCAGTTGTAGGCAGGCCCCATAGTGAGACGATACATCGCAAGTATAATGTTCACACTGCGTTATGGACTACTAAAGTACCCCGACCCTATTCACAAAAAAACCGTAATGGTGAGGTGAATGAATACCCGTCCTGTTTTTGTGTATTTCTTTAAGGGGCTGGAATATGTAACGGCCTCAACTTATGGATCGGGAGAAGTGAAGCCCTTTGTCATGTTTGTCCTTATGGTCTAGTTCCTGAAGCAGCTTTAAACAATGGCCGATACAGATAAGACAAGCCTATTACAGTATTTGATACAGTCATGCATGCCACACATGCCATACCATGCATTTTTGTACCGCGTCCTTCGTGGTGCTAACGGAGATTTAACACCAAGCTTTAGACTTATATCACTCGCATAGCGTTGATTCACTCGCATAGCGTCGATTTTCGATACGCATATAAACTTTAATGACGTGCTAAAGAACCAGAATATTGAAGTCCGTCATAACAGTGTTCGTTACAACATTTGAAATACAGGGTGGGCCACAAAAAAACGGTGAATGGGGAGCACCATTTGGTCACATGATGACTTATAGAGCAAACGTGACACCTATAGAGGCTCATTGTTCGAGAGATGCGGTTCACCAAGCACGGCCAATCACACCTTGAATCGTCATGAATAGGCCTAATAGGTGGCATCTGTGTACCTAGTATCGCGCAGCCAGCCGTTTCGTTCCGTAGTACTGCTACACAAACGTCTGGCCCAGAACGCCGTTATTGTTGTGATACAGTGCATTGTGGGTAATGCTGTAGCAGGTCACGTGACATAAGATGGCTGCTTCCATTGATGGATAAAATTTCACCTCACAGCCTTCCAAAATGTCTGAATCTGGCAATGAATCGATCGGTGAAGTGTTCTGAGACAGCGTACTGGACAACATCAACTTATTGGGCGTGTTGTACTTGACTCGATGACTCGATGGCGCGATGACTCGAAGGCGCGAAGAAGGCCAATTAAATTTCCTGGATAATTGGTGAATGCCTTATTTTAATTCGAGTTCCCCATTTCAGAACACTGGGTTACTATGCAATGAATTTTTAGGAAGGTGAGGAACATGCAGTAGGATCATTGCTCAAAAAAACTCTGAAAATTAACGCTATACCTCCTGCGGGGTTTGGAATAGGGAGACAAGACCAATCCCAACAACTTTTCAAAAGGGACCCATAGTAAATTCTCAAGGATTTAGTAGCTGTAGGCCCAGTTCGAGGCTATCCTTCATTTCATGATTTACGTTGAATATCAACCTTAATTCACCTAATGGTAGCTGGCGACACTACGACGGTCCGCTTCCGCCGTTGATCCATTCCACTTCTTAGAAATAACGAGCTGATTTTCATTGAATAATTTTGGCGGTCATCGAGTCATCGCGCCATCGAGTCTTCGCGTCATCCAGTCAAGTACAACAAGCCAACTTATTGGAGTTGAATATCAGGCTGAAAACTAGCAGGAATTGTGCATCCGTATGGTAGACGAGGTCGAGAAATCCCAACTGACATTATGTGGTCGTCGCCATGATGAGGTCACATGATCACTTCTCTTGCCCAATCAGCAGCCGGATTGTGATTTTCAAATGGGAGGAATCGGCGGATGGGAATGAATGACTAGCTCTGTCCCTGATTAGCCAATCAGCATCCAGACCAGGATCTTGGTCTGCTCGTAACAGAAAAAGTGGCGTTATGACCCAGACGCTTGTTCGATCCCCAGATTCGAAACAGCGGCTGGGTGACCGAGACTA
>NMRB01001425.1:34714-68209 GCA_002633025.1 Notospermus geniculatus
GGGGTAGGTCAGGTTTCCAGAGTTGTAGCCGTTGAAGTAGCCAAGTTAGAGTGTGACAGACAATATATCATATTTTGATATATCGATTACGTAATGACCCGGATATCACAGACATGAAATGGTAAGCTCATCGTGTTCACAGGGTCAAGTTACCTGGGGGTAGGTCAGGTTTCCAGAGTTGTAGCCGTTGAAGTAGCCAAGTTAGAGTGTGACAGACAATATATCATATTTTGATATATCGATTACGTAATGACCCGGATATCACAGACATGAAATGGTAAGCTCATCGTGTTCACAGGGTCAAGTTACCTGGGGGTAGGTCAGGTTTCCAGAGTTGTAGCCGTTGAAGTAGCCAAGTTAGAGTGTGACAGACAATATATCATATTTTGATATATCGATTACGTAATGACCCGGATATCACAGACATGAAATGGTAAGCTCATTGTGTTCACAGGGTCAAGTTACCTGGGGGTAGGTCAGGTTTCAAGAGTTGTAGCTGTTGAAGTAGCCAAGTTGAGGTGTGACAGACGCGGACAGACAGACAGACAGGCTGCAATACCAGATGACGGACATTCACCTAGGCACCTATCGCAGTATAATAGTCGGGTCAATATATGAATAACCTGGAACAAATTGCAACAAAAGGTTTTTTGACGGTTTCTTGTAGTTTGGACATTGGACAACAACATATCAAAAATCGTAAAAAATCGCACGACCGGAAAGTTGAAAAAAACGTTGCCATAGCAACCACACTAGGTTTTCATTAAAAAATGACTTTCCCATTATATTTTCGCCAATTTCGGTTCCTTTGGGACGAATTTTTGGAACAATCACACACGTCACCCAACACACATTTTTTGATACATCGCCTAATTATTCTACTTTCCTGGTTACCATGGCAACGGTTTTCCATTAATTTTAATGAATTATATTACTCTCCTATCTCCTATATTATCTGAAGTCACTGACAGTCAGGCTGTCCCATCCATGATATAAAGTTCCATCATGACCAATTGATGACGTTGGATCATGTTACGTCATGACGTAATGCTTAACGCTGCTGCCTGTTGTGAATCTGAGGCCAGAATCAGACAGTCAAATCCAATGGCATTTTGTGATGATTTTGACGTAGGTTGGTCGGGTCAAAATGACCTTCAAGACAACTGAACCCTCAACAAAGTGTAGTAGGATGGTTTTCCAGATGGATTCTTATTCTTTTGATTATGGAGCTGACTTCATCAAAATCATCAAATGTTATATGCTCAAATAGCCGTAAAAAGTGTTGCCATAGTAACCATATCACAGTATTGTGTAAAAAGTATAACTTTTTCTGCTATATTTCATTCGATTGTTGATCATTGTCAACGAAAATTGGTGAAGGTAATAAACATCTTATATGTCATATTTCTTTTCAGCAAATTCTTTTTTTAATACATTTTGTTACCATGGCAACTGTTTTTCTAAATTCATGCATTTAGGTTCTGAGAGCCAACAATTAATTCCAAGCCTGGTGTTGAAGCTAATGAATTCAGTGATATATTTTCACCAAGAATGTATATTTTAAGTACACCAGTTATTCTAACTATTTTCAAATCCAATGCCTCTTGATTTAAGGCGGGATACTGTAGTTACCATAGCAACACATGAATTCGTTTTTTGGCTGCTAAGTGAAGAAAATATGCAAGAACTGTTATATCATCTCCTTCAGATTTTTCTGGAGAATATGGCAAATATATTGCGTAACCAGAGCACCAACTTATTTAAATGAAATATTGAATTTTTATAATCAGTTGGTTTCCATAGTAACAATATAATCAATTTCTCGCCAGCATAAATATCTGAAAAAAGCAAAGTTAAATGGCGAAATTTGGAAATTCCGCCAGTTTTAATGACAGAATTTTGTTGCAAGGTTATTGAAGTTGATCCTTTAATTTTTCTCCTGACTATTTACATGTGCAATTGTGACCGGGGAGTTAGTGCTGATATATGTTGTAGCCGTTCACGTAACGTAGGAGGGATTCTAGCATACGTAGACCACGGGGTTCGTGGCCCGCAGGAGTAAAACGACAAGCTGCAATGTATAAAATATATGTTGTATTCTATATGAAAGAGGTCTGCTCAGTTGAGCTAATAGTGAAGGAATGGCATTCAAACTATAAACACTTTAACATCAGCAACTTAAAACAACCAACTTAAAACATTACAGAATCAACTTAAACCAATTAATTAATAACACTCACATGTAACTTAAAACAAGCAACTTAAAACATTAAAGAATCAACTTGAACCAATTAAAACATAACTAAAAATGGAAAGGAACTGAAATATGCCACTAACCTGCAATGTATAAAATATATGTTGTATTCTATATGAAAGAGGTCTACTCAGTTGAGCTAATAGTGAAGGAATGGCATTGGGTGGAGTCCCACCCAAGCCAAGAAAACACCATGTCACAATAGGGTAAAAGCAGAATAGGGATTAAGGGTTTCAATGAGTTGGGTTGCCATGGTAACCAATGAGAGAATCTTGCTGACCGGAAAATCTGGAGATGTGACATGATGAAATAACAAAATAACTGTCTTCCAAACCGACAATTAAATCCAGCGGCTGACCTGTTTTTTAAAGTTCCCCTGATTTATTTCAATTATGGTAGGGGAGACCGGGGCTGGTTGTAACACTTTTTCTTTTGAGGTCGATTACTCCTTAATTACAGGAGGTACTTATAACCTGCTTGGTCTTTTGAATATTTGATATCTATGGTTACTTGTGCACTGAACAAAGTTGAGCCATCTCTATCCATGTCTCTGAAAAATGGGTCCAAAGTCGAGTGTTACCACCAACCCCGTCAACAAATTTCAGGGTTGGTTGTAACACATCTCATAAAGTGAGCATGGCAAATTTCCCTTTACTTCTTCATCTGTTTTTCAAAACGACACAGGTGTTTGTCTCCTAAATAAACTTCTAAACACAGCAAATCCGCTCTTCTTACAAAAAAATAATTGATGGAACAGTCTATAGGATGAGGGCTGAGGATTGATGAAAACCTTAATTTTGCCTATCTCCAAGTGGAGTGGACCCAAGAACTGGGCTTTGTACAGGAAAATGGGACCCGATATACAGCTAACTTTTGAACGGTTGGATTTACACCCCATAAATGTATTATCAACAGATAGAAACAGGGTACCTTATAATCATATAAGCAATGCTTTTAGTAATTTTCAACTGATTGCAAATGACGTTTTTATATATTTTGACCCATTTTGTGTTAATTGGATTTACACCCCATAAATGGCGCTTTTGTCCAGTTTGTCCCGATTTTTATCGTTATTGACTCTACTATTATTATTATGAGTTTGGCAGTTCGCAAGCCATTGTCATATCTTCAGATTTTTCTGCAAGCAAGATTCTCTCGTGGGTTCATAAGGCAACCGAAAACTACACGTGAGAATAGTCAACAGCAAAATGTGAGGACCAAATAAAATAGCCTGTCAACAAAATTCCTAGACTGGTACCCGGTCCCATAGCTCACGGAGAAAGGGACCGGTATTGGGTGGCCATACGTGGCAGAAAGCTGCCAGGTTATGACGTCACAGAAGATTATTCTCAGTACTGAGAAAGGGCTTACTTACCCCACATCCCAAAACAGCTAACCAATCAACTGGGTCGTTACATCAGGCAGTACAAAAAGAGCTAGTCAATCAACTGCGACGTTACATCAGGCAATAGCCGTCCCTTATCCGCGAGCTATGTTGGTACCGGGTACCAGTCTACGAATTTCCGAGGGGTAAAGCTGGTTTAACTTCAAATTTTAATCACTTTGATTTGCCGGCGTGAAAGTAACCCAGGTCGTAGTAAGTAGGGTCCGCGGGACCCTAACTCGTAGGATTCTAAGTCCTACGGACCCTAACTCTTAGGAATCAAAGTCCTACGGTCCTGGACAACTAGGAACTGTAGTCCTAGGACCAAGATTCCTAGGAACCAATGAGGTCCAACAAAAGTGGTCCTAGGCGGACTTCCGTTGCGATAGAAATCTAGGATCCCGAGTCCTACTCAAAATTACAGAAAACTTCAGGGTCGATATAGATCCGAATGAAAAATATGTGCAGAATACTTTGCACATTATGTACATTAACTCAAAGTATTCTGCACATATTTTTCATTCGCAGTGAGGTGCTGCAATTTGAAAACTTGCGCCAAGCACGACCTGATGAAAGTGGGGCCGTGATTTGGTCCCTGCGGGGATAAAGTCATGACAAGATCACCCTCGGTAAAATGTCATGTAAAGTGCTGACCGACGACCGAATATTTTAGCTATTTGAACGCATGTCCTATTAAAGAGCTATACAGATTCTACTGTGCATTCAATACAAAAGGGGAAGGACTTCGGTTACGACGGACTTCGATTTCTGTCACTGTTGTAAAAGAAATCTAAGTCCCCTAGTAATCAGAGTCCTATACCTTTTATATAGGATTGGTAACCCAGGAACGGAAGTCCGGGTAGGACAATGGTTCCTATGGAACGGGGCCCGGAGGGCCCCCATTCCTAAGGAACCAAGGTCCGTGGGACCTTGGTTCCGGGCGGACCTGCATTTCTTTTACAGGTTCTATCAGATATCCATGCATACAGGAAATTTATTTCACCAGAACCATGGAAATCAACTGGTTATAAAAATCCAATATTCCACATCAAAACGATGGGTATGTGCTAATGCAATATATTTGCCAATTTCTGAAGAAACATATAGCGTGGAAGAGACGATACAAAGTTTTGTGTATTTTACCTTCATTTTGCAGCCAAATTTAATCTTGTTGTTGCTATGGTAACCATGCCCTCACTGTCAGACAGGACTCAATTAAATCAACAATAGACAGAATAGTAAGTTTAAATAAAATTCAGGTTCCTGGTAAAAATATAACAGGGAAACCATTTCGTTTTGGCACCTGTTTGGCAATTCGATTATAGAGCTCAAGACTGCAATGGCGTGAACTTAGAAAATCAGTTGCCATGGCAACAAAATGGTTCTAACAAATAATTTGGCACTAACAAAATATCACATATAAGATGTTTGTTGCATCCACCAATTTCTGTTACCATTGATCAATAATTTACTGAAATATGGCAGAAAGTTTTTTTCCCCAAAATACTATTATATGGTTGCTATGGCAACATTTTCCGCAGCTATCTTGTTGTGTAACGTTTGTACAGTTTAAATAACTCAACTCCATAATCAAAAGAATAAGAATCCATCTGGAAAACCATCGTACTACACTTTGTTGAGGGTTCAGTTGTCTTGAAGCTCATTTTGACCCGACCAACCTACGTCAAAATCATCACAAAATGTCATTGGATTTGACTGTCGGATTCTGGTCTCAGATTCACAACAGGCAGCAGCGTTAAGCATTACGTCATGACGTAACATGATCCAACGTCATCAATAGGTCATGATGGAACTTTATATCATGGATGGGACAGCCTGACTGTCAGTGACTTCAGATAAATATAGGTGATAGGAGAGTAATATAATTCATTAAAATTGATGGAAAACCGTTGCCATGGTAACCAGGAAAGTAGAATAATTAGGCAATGTATCAAAAAATGTGTGTTGGATGACGTGTGTGATTGTTCCAAAAATTCGTCTCAAAAGAACCGAAATTGGCGAAACTATAATGGGAAAGTCATTTTTTAATGAAAACCTAGTGTGGTTGCTATGGCAACGTTTTTTCCGACTTTCCGGTCGTGCAATTTTTTGCGATTTTTGATATGTTGTTGTCCAATGTCCAAACTACAAGAAACTGTCAAAAAACCTTTTGTTGCAATTTGTTCCAGATTCGGCAGTTTTTTTTATATATTGACCGTTGGGGTACTAGCCACCATGCCTGTACATCTACAATGCACATAGGGTGTACGCACAGCAGACACAACAGGGCGACTCGTCGAAGAGCTAGGTGCCATCGACTCGACAGGAGCTGTTATTGCCAAAATTTATTTTATTTTAAAGCGGCACACTGTGCTTCAAAGTACCCCTCCCCTGGCGGCAGCATCGGGAACCAATACATGATAAGATTGGTGTGCTGTCCAAGCTATACATAGGCAATAATGGTAGCCACTAGGCGAGACAGATAGTACAGTGGAACCTGCCACATGAACACCTTGGTACTTTGAACAACTGCCTACTTTGAACACTTTTGAAATTCCCCGCCAGATCTAACAGTAAATTCAATTAGCAGGACCTTTATACATTGAACACNAAGGTCAAGGTCACACAGTTCCAAAATGCAAATCTGCTCAGAATTTCAGGAGTAACTAATTAGAAGCCTGCATTAACCATCTCCTAGGTTTAGTCAAGGATGCCTGTTCCAGTTACGCAAAACGTCTCAAGGTCAGAGGTCAAGGTCACAGTGTACCAGCTCTAGAGTAGCAACTTCATAACTTCAACTGGAACTTGGCTTGTGGTAGATTGGTTACTGTCATCACGATCGGAAACCATTGACATCGCTCCGATGTCCTGTTCTTGTTACCTTTGAGGTCGATCAGTGATGTCATTCACGACATCACTGATCTTCCAAGGAAGCATTTGTCGCAAGACCGGTCGCCTAGAAAATCGCTCAAAAAATCGCTAGTGTGCGGTGCCCTATAAACAAACAGGCCACGGAATGTTTTTTTTTCTAGCACTGATCCTGCTGGTTCAATAACAAATTGTACCTTGGCTGATGAAACCTCAACCCCAAGCTCTGTATATTTTCCTGTACATTGTGGGGTTGAGTTTTTGACTTTCTCTAAGGCAATATATTCCTCATGTGTGTTTTCGGTTTCTGCCACCTGATGGCTAAGCTAAGAGTCGAATCGAACCGAAATTTAATGACATAGGTCATCTGACCTAGGGGCATATATGTACCAGGTTTCAGGTGAATAGCCCCAGCGGTTACGAAATGTGCCACCACACGGCAAATTTCTGAACTTTGACCTCTGTGACCTTGAAAAGTAGGTCAAATCAAAAACCCGTTACATATGTTATATTTCCTCATTAGATACACCTATGATAAAATTTGGAGAACATCCGGCCATTAGTTCAGGAGTTATTGCACTTTTTGTGTTTCCGGTTTTAGCTACCTGGTGGCCAAGCGAAGAATCGAATCGGGCCGAATCTGGGTGTGGTAGGTCCTCTGACCTAGGGGNCATTCGTCGGCAACGTCACCGAGAGATGAGCGACGACGACAAAAAACGTCACGGCTGCCGACGTTTGTCGTTGTCGCCGACGACGTGGAGTGTAAACGCGCCTTTACGATTTGCAAAGCAGTCTCAACACAAATGCAACTTGCAGTCTTGCGCAACCTGTGTGGACACAATGGGTCAGGCGTGGTCTCGTAAGGTAAAACTAACCGATTTCCTCCGATTTCCATCAGACAAGTGCACCGTATGCTTATTCAGAGTCATTACCGAAAGTATATTTTGCACAAACATATTTTCGGAGCTGTTTTTCTATTGCAGTTGATAAATCTTGATTTTCTCTTGACCATATGTCAAAGATCGCATGCATTGCACTCATGCACGTCAGGATAGGATTAAGTGAACGTTTTAACGTGTCATTACCGTAAGGTCATTACCGCAACAAATTCATCGACGCCACTGGTTATGGTAATGACAAGAACTTATTCTTTCGCCCATTTATGCCTATTGCATGGACCATGTGAAGTCTACATAAGAATAAAGCTACGTCTACACGGATAATTTTAGCTCCAGTTAACCGTCTACACGGGGCCTTGTCTCGAGCTAAGTTTGCGTCTGCGTCTGCGATCGATTGTGTTCTAGCTTTTGTCAAATGGGTGTTTACACCAGCGATCGCGTCTGCGGACGCGTCTGCGAGTCGAAAAACGCGTCCGCAGGGAATGGCCCTTGGAGCAAAAAAATCGCGTGTTTTTCTTGCCGGCTCGGGGATTTCGCTGGGAATGCACCCTCGTGACGTCAGAATATGTGACCTGGATTCTAAATTAGAAGGAACATGGCAGTGGTTTGCGTGCTCAGTGTATTGGAAGCTGTTGCCGGAACCACACGTAAGTTTATAAGCCTAGTCACTAAGTGGACGTTGTATTTGAATGTTATATGAGAATGGGCCGATTTTTTTGTTATATGAGAATGGGCCGATGGCTAAGATAACCATCGGGTTTCATTAACCCTCAGATGACAAACTGTTTGTTAATCGAAGTGAATTTTTCGATTTTATGAATCGTTGATAGCCAAACATTCCAAAAGTCAAAATGTTTACTTTGGTTAATTCACTGTTTGTCAGAAAAGCCGATGGTTAAACCGAGGTTTACCTTAACTATCGTTTAAAAAATCGCGTCCGCAAACGCCGGCATAAACGGCCGAATCGCACCCTAATCACAGGCGGAATCGCTGCCGCAAACGCAAACGCGCCCGCCAGCCGCCAGTGTAAACAGGCCTTAACAGGCGGCCTCTTACGGCCACCGACGGCAGAAAAGTTCCCCATTGTAGACCAACTGCAACCAACATCAGAAATGATTAGTGCTGTAGAATTTTTGGTATTCTTTGTTTTCTCAAAATTATGTCTGACACGCCCCCTTCCTTACCCCTTTCACCTGTTTGCCCTTTGGTAGCCTCTCCCTCTGAAATTTTTTCTTTGTGGAACACTTGAGAGTTGAAGTAAGCCTTTTTCGGATATTTTTGTACTTGTCCCTTCCCGTTACACCACTAGAATTCTGCTTGCTCGAGTTTGAACCGCCAAGAATTGTGTCCACCACGTTTTACTTCAGTACCAACCTCAATCATGAATCGTCTGCTCCTGACAAATTTCAAATCTGGCGCCTTGACAACTGTCACTCTCCTGGTTCACTATATACTACCTCCGCTGTACATTATGTACACTGTACATCTCTATATAGATTTCTATACTTACTTCGTATCTGAATCTGCATCTGTCACCTGAGTTCATGGCCTAATTTGATGAACTTATCGCTTAGTATAATCTCTGAAACTATGAGAATTCTATTCTAATGATACTTAATGATCATTACCTGTGAGCTTACTGCGTGTCATGAAGTTTTCATGTGAAAATTTAGCGTTTTGTCCAAGATGTTGACATCGATGTCATCGCGCACTGGGCGCCGCCATCTTGGCTTTCTGCTCTCGATCTTTTCTCAGTCAAACTCTGCATCAAATCTCTAGTCTTTCCTCAGAATTAGTCATATTCATGAAGTGAGATGATAATTATGACACTTAACTTTACTCTCGCATATGTCTTATGAGAAATGTTACTGTTTGCTCGTAGAAATCGGACTTAGTTCCGACCCTGTCCTAACTTCGTCAAGTGACGTTTTCACTGTCGTGACCGTTGCTAATGCAGACAACTATTTCCGGCGTAACACGTGTTCGCTGTTTCAAAGTGACTCTGTCCGAATATTTAACATGCAAATTGTCTTAAACTTCGAATCTAGACTTTTCGATACCTGTTTGGAATTGCCATGTAGCCGTTTTGAAGATTTAGGCCTCGGAAAATAGTTATTTTTCCATTTGAACTTGGAGTACTTTCTCTGCGCCACCGTAGTTTTCCTGCATAAATTATCTCGCGCACGCTGTTTTCGGACTCATAATTTTTGGCGTCAGCTGTGCGTCTTCGGCTATTTCTCTAAAACTTAACATGGAATTCCTTTCAGATTTCGAATAATAATTCTTAGACCTATTACCTTGCTTGTCATGTAAGATCTTGGAGATTATTATGCTAGGACTTTGATTATTCTACTTTGAATTCATGTGAGGGTCTCTCCTTGTGCGTCATTTCGTATGGCTAGGCCTATTCCGTCAATTCTTGTCTACAGGTGTAGAAAAACTTAATTTACCGGTCTTCGGGACATAGGAATTTAATCAAACTTCTCATAATTAATCTTCTAGGTCACTATGACAATACTCTGAAATTTAATTGTGATCGTATGTAAACTTCGTCAGAAAAGTGAGATAGAACTTGTGAAAATTGTAAGTTCGGCGCGCTCGTCACCAATGGTGAATGCGTTGCGATGCGTTACGTCACCCCGAGGGTATCCTCTCTTCCTCGCATCTTTTCTCAAAATTCCAACATAGAAACCTTTCGGATTTTGGATATGTCATTCCTGGTTGCTAACTTTACAGTTTCTATGTTACCGTTTTTGGATCAAAGGTTTTAGAACTTTACCACCGTCAAATGTTTCGGAAAGTTGTGACAAAATCTTGGAAATCCCCGTGAATTTCTACGTCACGTGACGCATTTCCGCGCTTCTCATTGGCTGAGGCGTGACGCCGAAGTCTATAAAAGGACGTCGTTTTTGCAATGGCGTCAATCTTGATCTGTGATCGGTAGAGCACACATCAACTTGTCAGGTGTGTATCCTAGGGTATGCCCTACGGGGCTCGGGCCCTAGAATTTTATATACATGGGCCTCTGCCATGTAATTTACCGCCCTATATTATCAGTGCACAACTGTACTGTACGTCTATAGTGCAAGGGACGCCCTGTTCCCTTGCTTGGTTACCATCCTGTTGCCTAGCTACCGTTGCCATGAGAGACCTACTGTCCATGGTAGGCCTACGTCATAGATACCATTGATTCCATCTACATTGTATTACAATACGGCTCATTGTACATATGAAGAAACAACTTTGTATATATCCATAAGAAGTGACAAAGTAAGAAGATAAAAGAAATTCCGTTACCTCAACGACTTTGTTGGCCATTTTTAAGACGAACCCNTACCTGTTCTGACTCTGCGGAGTCATACCTGTGCCATACCCTGACGATCATCCGTTGTTACGTCAAGCAAAATTGAGAGAAATCTGCTACAGTGCCTAGTAAGCAAGAATCTTATACATTTATAAATCAGAACATTTAACTCCTCGTTTTTTTTTTCAATGGGAAAAACGTTTCCCCATTTTCATCCCTTGTACCATAGGAATACCATAGAACCATAGGAAACCACAGTACCATAAATTAATACCATAGCACCGTGACATTCTATAGTACCATAAATTAATACCATAGAACCATAGCATACCATATGCCGGTTTTATATCGAATCGAATTCGCAATAAAGGCCTATTCCGATATAAAACGCGTCACACTCAATTCGAAATAGATCACTTTTATATCGATTTAACCAAACCGGTATTTGAATCGGTTTCGATTCGCATTAGCCAAATCGAAATAGTTATGTACTGCACAGTGTACATTCAATGTAGGCCCTAACGTCATGACGTAGTTTATTTCGGGTTGAGTGTGACGCGTTTTGTTTCGAATCGAAATCGGTTTAGTTGTAGTGTGACCCGACACGACGTAACCAAATCGATTTCCGTATTTCGATTTACGGAAACCGATTTCGATACGAAATAGGTGTGAACGCAGCAATAGTACCATAAATGGGAACCATAAGTACCATAAATTAATACCATAGTACCATAAAATACAATTGTACCATAAATGGGAACCATAACTACCATAAATTAATACCATAGTAGCCTACCGTAAAAATACCATGGGTACAATAGCAATATACCATACAATACCATAAACACCATAGGGTACCATAGGGTACCACAACAGGATACCATAAGGTACCATAGCTATTTTTATGGTTTCCGATCTCAAGATCGGAAACCATATAGTGTTTGGTCGTGGTGTCTGTCTGTGTGTGTGTCTGTCTGTGTGTGTGTGTGTGTGTGTGTGTGTCTGTGTGTGTGTCTGTCTGTTCAGTCTGTCACACCTGTAACTTTGTTCCTGCAAGAGCTACAGACCTGGNGAGTCATACCTGTGCCATACCCTGACGATCATCCGTTGTTACGTCAAGCAAAATTGAGAGAAATCTGCTACAATTGGTGTCAGAAGTGGGATAATCAACTAAAGCCAACCCTCCTCCTATACCTCCTATACCGACAGAATGGTCCGTCCAGCGGAAGACGACGAATGTGAGACAAGCCCGTCGGAAGAGCCACCCACTACAACAACTAACGCTTCTCCAATTATATTTTAGAAAGTCCTACTGCTTTTACCTATTCCTATGAGTCCTGAAGAAGACAATACCATTCACGTCGAAGTAACTATCTTCCTGGACGACATCGTCATTACCGTCAAGCGTAAAGAACCGAAAGAGACGACCACTCCCGTCGCTGTCAGCGAAGATTAATTATACAAGGTGATTATTCCTAATTAACCCCTCTTTAAGAAATACAAGATGGCCGAAGGAGATGCAAACGTGACCCGCGATGAAATTGAAAGTGAAGATGAAGAAATTACCTTTCCATTTGGAGGCAACCAGGTGTCCCCTAACCAATTAGCCGCAGGTGATGGGCCGAATATACCCGATGGCAACAACTGGGGAAAGCCGGTCAAGATTGAATACTTTACCTCTGAAGCCAAGCAATCATGGACCGTCTGGCGCAAGATGTTTGAAAGGATCGCCAAACTTAACAGATGGGAAGGAGACCTAGCCAATCCTCTATTCGCTCATCTCCGTGGTGACGCCCTGGAAGTTGCTTGTGGTTTGCCAGATAGTGAGCTGGAACAATACGACAACCTGGTTCAAGCCCTTGACAGACAATTCGGACCATCAAAGCAGGCAGAACTCCACCTAGCCGAACTTCGCAACCGAAAGAAGAAACCAGATGAAAGCTTCCGTGAACTTGGACGTTCCATTAAGAAACTTAGCGCCTTAGCCTACGACTGCAACTACGAAGTAAGAGAACGCCTGGCGAAAGCCGATTTCATCAGTGCGATCCCAGACAAGGAATTGAGAATAATGGTTCTGCAAGGCCGACCTTCCAACCTCGAAGAAGCGATCCAACTTGCCGAAGAAAACTCAGGCTATAGAAAGTGGGCTGGCGAAATCGACGGTAAACCTGCCAAAACCTCAGTGCGCAACGTGACGAACAAAGACCCCGACGATTATGCAAGCCGTCTGCAGAAGCTCCAAGAAACCGTAGAACAGCTGGTCATCAGCCAGGAGAACCAGAAGAAAAGGAAACCCAGAAACGAAATCGTCTGTTGGAATTGCTCCCAGGTCGGACACTTCAGTTCCGAGTGCCGAATGCCGAGACAGGGAAACGGAAACAGGCCGGCGCATGCGCAACGGGGGGAGCGTCGGTCGTAAACGGTAACCATGACGACAGTCCTCGACAGCACCTCCTAGAAACAACACCACCACCAGACAACCAGAAGTCCCCAGAGAAAAAATCTTCCCAAGAAGCAACCGATGTACAGATGGCAAATCAAACAGTCCCCGTGCGACGTATTGGGCCCATGTCGGATGACGGATTGTTTGTCATTGCCAGGATCCAAAATATCCGGACCAAAATGATCATTGACACCGGATCATGCGTGACAATATTGAGCCATGAGAAGTACCAACAAATTCCATCAATTTCAAGACCACCGTTACAAAAAGCTGAGATCAAGTTAGCCACAGCGGACGACAGTCCTCTTCACGTGTACGGGCAATGCGACCTTGACCTCGGAATTTTGAACAAGCAGAACACCTATTTTACAATCGTTGTGGCCGATATTCAAGCTGAAGGACTTCTCGGGATGGATTTTATTAGATATTTCAACTGTGAACTGTTTCCAGCTTCTAAGTCATTGGTGTGCCGTGGAGAACAAGTGTTGTGCGGAGATGTAACATCTACGAAGACAAGTCTGGGCAGATGCTGTCGATTGATTGTGTTCGAGAAAACCGTCATACCCCCGAATTCCAGAAGAGTAATATTAACAAAGAAGTCAAGATCGATTAATGAAGGAAAATGGGCCATAGCTGAAGCTGCAAATCCAATGAAAAAGACCAAAACTCTACCATCAGGATGTGTCGTCGGAAGATCCATTGTCGACACAGAAAATTTCCTCATTCCCATACCCGTCATCAACGTCACAGAAGAAACCATGGTATTAGAAATCGGAACACCCATCGGAATAATGAACCCCGTCAAACAAATGAGCCCATTTATAACAGACAGTGAAGAAAATTTTGAAGATGTAAAGAAGAATTCCGATGTTAAAGATCAAAGTGAAGAAGAAATCGTGGAAACACGTGAGAAGAAGAAGAAGAAGTTTGAAGAAGAAGATTATCACATAGAGTCCGTTCAGCTACCGGGCGGCCAGGAATGCCGAAAGCGAAGAATGCCAGTAAGCCCTGAGCTAAAAACCCCCCTTGTCCGTGACTGCGTGATAGAGGAAATCGCGGAAACGCGTGAGAAGAAGTTTGAAGAAGATTATCACATAGAGTCCGTTCAGCTACCGGGCGGCCAGGAATGCCGAAAGCGAAGAATGCCAGTAAGCCCTGAGCTAAAAACCCCCCTTGTTCGTGACTGCGTGATAGAAGAAGAGGAAATCGCGGAAACGCGTGAAGTAACGAAGAGGCCTAGAGGGACTCGGAGAGAGTCTACGAAGAGTTTATCCGTCAACCCCGGCGAATCTACCGAGAGCGACGAAGACACCGGTGTTGTAAATACGTTAACCCCTGACCACAGTTCTACGTCACCCAATCATTGTGATATCGGAACCGAAGCCAGCGTTGAAGAATTAGCGAATGAGCTGTCAGAATCATTGCAGGAGATGTTCAGAAACGGATCGGCCTATCTTACAGGCAGCAGAGTTGCAGAAGTTATTACTAAGTCACATGACACTTTTTTCTAAATCGAAACTTGATATTGGGAAAGTTACCGGAATAAAGCACGAGATCGATACCGGCAATGCGCCACCTTTGAGCCAACCAATGAGAAGATTACCTATCCACCAACAAGACGAAGCAGACAGACAAGTAGAAGAAATGCTGACCGCTGGTGTAATTGAGAAGTCCGTGAGCCCCTGGAGTTGCGGAGTAGTCCTCGTAGAGAAGAAAGATGGGACACAGCGGTTCTGCATAGACTTTAGAAGATTGAATAGTGTAACAGTTAAGACCAACAGTGGCTTGCAACGTATTGATACACAGTTAGACAGCTTGCAGGGATCGAAATGGTTCTCCGCCCTTGACATTACCAGTGCATATTGGAACGTGGAGATGGATGAAAAGTCAAAGGAAAAGACCGCCTTCACGACCAGAGTTGGTCACTTCCAGTTCCGACGTATGCCGTTTGGACTTGTCAATGCCGGAGCAACATTTTCTCGCCTTATGCAACATATCCTCGGCGGATTGGAATGGAGCGCTTGCCTCATTTACTTAGATGACGTCATCACCATGGGGAAAGATTTCGATGATGCGTTAAACAATTTATCTCAAGTTTTCACGAAATTGCAAGAAGCGGGCATCAAGCTGAAACCAAAGAAGTGTAACCTCTTCCAAAAGGAAGTAGAATTTTTAGGACATCTCGTGACCGAGAATGGCATCGGAACCGCCCCTGACAAAATTGAGACCGTGAGAGATTGGCCAACTCCAGAAAATCTTACCGATGTGAAATCTTTCCTGGGACTCGTTACCTACTACA
The DNA here is from genome assembly GCA_002633025.1 of Notospermus geniculatus. Classification (NCBI taxonomy): domain Eukaryota; kingdom Metazoa; phylum Nemertea; class Pilidiophora; order Heteronemertea; family Lineidae; genus Notospermus; species Notospermus geniculatus. The sequence continues at coordinate 50,166 of NMRB01001425.1, forward strand.
AGTCATTCATCCCTTCATTTGGAGATGTTGCACGTCCATTATACCGACTGTCAAATGCGGATCAAGAATTCATTTGGGACGAAGAGTGCGACCAAGCCTTCAAGAAATTAAAACAACTCCTGATTTCGGCGCCTATCCTTGGTTATCCAAACTGCCATGGAAAGTTTATACTCGATACAGATGCTTCTGCTTATGCCCTTGGTGCCGTCCTGAGTCAAATGAGCAAGACCTTATCCCCTTCAGAGAAAAACTACTGCGTTACCCGGAGGGAATTGCTGGCTGTCGTCACCTTCGTTAAGAAATATCGTCACTATCTATATGGCAAGAAATTCACGATCAGGACAGACCATAGTTGCCTACAATGGTTAATGAACTTCAAAGAACCTGAGGGTCAGCTCGCCCGATCGAATACCTGAGCACGTTCGACTTTGAAATCATCCACCGTAAAGGCCATCTCCACGGGAATGCTGATGCATTGTCAAGACCTCCCTGCTCATACTGTACGAAGAAGAACAATCGATCCCCCTGCGTCCGACTGATAACAACGTCTGAAGACCAAGTTAAAGAAGCATCAACGCAGACCGATCATTCTGGTCCCTTGGAGGATGCAGCACCAACCAAAATAAAGTGGATCCCTAAACACTGGTACCAAAGACCTAGGCCCGTAAAGAAGAAAAGGAAACCTACCCCAAAACGAACAAACAGTGTCAACCAAATCCTGATTAACAAAGCCCGCGAATGGTCAGACGAAGCCATCAGTTCTGCCCAGAAAGAAGACTATACTAAAAACCTTTAAAAAGATTTTTTTTTTTTTTAGGGGCATGGCGCCCTTGGGGGTTAAAAAAGGGCACAATGGCGCCCCCTTTTGGCGGCATGGCGCGGCGCCACTCTAAAATGGCCTAGATATAACACTGCCGTAAGGAAGAAAAGGAAACCTATCCCAAAACGAACAAACAGTGTCAACCAAATCCTGATTAACAAAGCCCGCGAATGGTCAGACGAAGCCATCAATTCTGCCCAGAAAGAAGACTCGGAATTTAAATGGATAGTTCAGTTGAAGAAGGAACATGCCGAGAGACCACCTTGGGAGACTGTATCGTTACATGATGAGGCTGATAAACATTATTGGTCCATGTGGGATCAGCTGGTGTTGCAGAATGATGTTCTCTGCCAACGATATGAGTCTGAAGATGGGAAGACGCCAAGTTAAAGCCACTTCTACCTCGCATGTTCCGTCAGGAATTATTTGACCACTTACATTTAGCTAGGACAGCTGTTCATCTTGGCACTTAGAAGACCTATGAAAAATTCAAGAGTCGTTTTTACTGGAAGAATATGAAAGTACACAGTGACAGAGATGTGTGAAAACATTCACCAAATGGATAGAGGCGTACGCGATGCCAAACCAAGAAGCCATTACAGTCGCCAGAAAGATCGTTAATGAATTCATCTGCCGCTATGGATCCTTCAGACAACTTCATTCAGACCAAGGCACCAACTACGAGTCCAATCTTATAAAAGAAGTGTGCAAAATTTTAGATATCCAAAAAACACGTACCACACCCGTCCACCCCCAATCCGATGGAATGATAGAACGTCACAATCGAACCTTACTCAACTCCCTAGCTATGATGGTAAAGAAGAACCAGAAGGATTGGGATGAACAGTTACCCTTCGCCATGATGGCCTACCGCTCCTCCGTGCACAGTACAACTGGTGAAACACCTTATTTCATGATGTTCGGACGAGAAATTACATTACCACTTGATGTCTTATACGGCAGCCCCAATGAAGAAGAAACAGAAGTGCCAGAATATACTCAAGAACTCAGACGGCGATTAGATGACGCATTTTCCAGTGCCAGGAGACAGATCGAAAATAACCATCGGCGTCAGAAGCGCACTTATGATCAGCGCCAACATGGGAAGCCTTTTGCGGTCGGCGATTTTGTCTGGCTATACTGCCCCAGATATAAGAAAGGATTGGCAACGAAACTCTCTTGTAACTGCCATGGTCCTTATCAAGTCATCAAGCGACTGTCCGACACCATATACCGCATACAGAAGAACAGACTGTCAAAACCGAAAGTCATCCATTACGATCGCCTGAAATTGTACCGGGGAACAGCTGCTAGGCCATGGCCTGTTCAGGAAACCACACCTATTATTGAATCTCCGGAGGAAGACCTCAACCTGGAACGTGCGACAGAGACTTATACTCCTAATGAAAACACTCCGCCCGCGGAACGCCTCCGTGCTCGGACGAACATCCATCCCCCCAAACGTTATGCATTTTCTGAAGATTAAATCAGTTGGTTTAGAAAGAATTCCGTCTTTATCATTACAGCATGCCGTTTCAAAGAAACCCGTCATTTTCCTGTCCTCACTGCCGCCGGAGGTACACTTCACGAAAGGCCTGGTCCACACACAAGTCAACCTGCGGGAAGCCAGCAAGCGTGCCATGTCCCGACCCATTTTGCCCTCAGATGTTCACCTCCGCAGAAAGAGCCGCGTTCCATTACTCTGAAGAACATTCGGCTGAGCTACATGCCTGTCCTTTCCCTTACTGCGAGAAGACATTTGAAACCAAGGCCGCAGTAACCCGCCACACGAAGAAGGCCCATCATCGACCTTGCCCCCGATTCATGGTCAACAACACTCAGAAGTCCGATGGTCTGAACGATACCCCTGCCTCTGGCGACACTGATCCTATTCCTACCCCGATGCATGTTGAACCAGAAGAAGAAGATATTCGCGAAGTGGTGGAAGAAAAAGACGAATCGATAGATGAACTTGGGAAGAACAGAAAGACGAAAACCATCGTCCGCACATCGTTCGAGACTTTGTCCAATGGCACCACCGTCAAGACCACGGAGATCATCGAGTTCTGTTAAACCTTCACTGCCTACCGATTATAATCCACTATGACCCCTTCCACCTTTACTTTACTTCAGAATGCCATTCTCAAAAGGCAACCGCTTTCTGTGTGGGAAGTGCCCGGCAAAGTTTTCCTCACCTAGAGACCGCAACCGCCACGAGGAGTCATGCAAGAGGAAGCGTCCCATGGGGAGCCTACAACTGCAGTGCCGGACGTGCGACAGAAAATACGATGATGATCGCAAATTCGGGGAACACCAAAAGAGATGCCGCCAGGCTAAAGAGAACCGTGACCGTAATGAACAAGAAATTAAGGCGCTTTATTCAGACATCTTCGGTGACTATGAAGAGGATTCTATTGAGCTGGCTGCCCCCCCACTCAGTCTACCTATGGGCCGTCCCTCACCACCAGGACCGTCCACTCATTCCATCATCGCCACGACCGCCAGTGCCACCACGGTCAACACAACCTTGCCGAATTCTCCAGCCATTGCCGTCACCAGCACTACCACGGTACCTGCAACAACATCTGCAGCCTCCTCAAAAATGACCGAGAGCATCTTCGCTACACCCACATCTAATGATCCTATCTACGTACCTACACCTCTTCCTACTACAAGTTCAAGATCATCATCTGTTACCTCTGCCACCTATATACCTACGCCGATTGTCAATAGATCCCACTCTACATTAACCTCCATCCGAACGTCATCCTCGACGTTTTCCACTTCCGTCACCTCCGTTGCCTCATCCAGTTCCACCGTTGCCTCATCCAGTACCGTCGTTACCACTTCCTGTACCACAAAGACCTCTGCCACCATTGTTCCACCTGCACCATTTAGGAGACCTGTGAAGCGGCCAGAACACCTGCCAAACCTCCTAGACACTACCCTTCCGAAGAAGTTTACTCGCACCACGATTGTCGAACAACCTGGTTACAAGAAGACTGTCACCGAAACCTGGGAATATCCTGACCATTGAAACAACAAGATGACGTCACCTTCTTCCAGAGACTTTGTACTGGGAAACAAATTTGAAGTTGTGGATGATTCTCTTTCAGAATTGTGAAAAGGATAATCAAATATAACATCAGTTTTCTCTCTACCAAACAAAATATCTTGTGTTGTGAATTGGTATACCCCATCCACTCTACAATTTGCCAGGTCAAATTTGACCCCAAATCGGTAGATTTTGAGCCCAAAATAAAATTAATATGCAATCAACCAAATGGTGGGTTGAGTTGACCAAATTAATTGGGTCAACATATTCAACACAGTAACTGGGTCAGGAAATGACCCAAAATGGGAGTCACATATAAGCCTGTCCTATAGGACGGGGTTAAATGTTTGAATGTGTTGAACACGACGACTCAATTAATTGGGTCAACTTAACACAACATTTGGTTGATTGCATATTAATCGTATTTTTGGGTCAAAATCAATCCATTTTGGGTCAAATTTGACCGAGCAAATTTTAGAGTGTAGAGTGTGAAGCCATGGGAGTCGTGCAATGATTCAGAGGTTTATTATTTCATGTATGTACTATTCCAAGATGGCGGCGATCGATCATGATGTATTCAGATACTTTGGCTGACACGGCCAATTCGCTTTAATGGTAAGACCTATGCTACATCTCTGGAGTAGTGTTGGGTTGGGCTCCCGAATGAAGATTTTATACTCCGACGTTTTTGATCTCCCTTTCATCATGTTCATAGGTAAAAAAGTTCATAACTACAGATTACTTCATCGAATGTCGTTTATTCCACCAATCCGATCAACGGAAAAATATCTCACCGTTTCATTTCACCGTGTCCAGCCATTTGTAACGGTACATTACGTAGAGCAGCCAGTGCCGTGGACGAGGGTTCTGGTCTATACTCCACGTCAAGATAACGTTTATCGAGTCTCATATAATTTCACCTACTATCTTGCTTCATCAAAAGATACCGACGCCTCTTTCCAGAGCTTTCTTGACTATCTCCTGATTATTATTCTCAGGAAGACAAGCAGAGAATCTGTCATTATAAAGGAAATACGGAAATGTATCAGTTATCACGTGGGAAATTGACTGTAAATCTCCCTCCTCCGCCGAAAGAAAAATGCACAGAAGTTCATTTTACTGGTTCGGGACACGGCTATGCTATATTTCACACTCTGGATATGTCAAGATTTGTTTTTTATTGTTTCCTGTCCGCGCGATCAGCAATGTCCTTGTCCTTTTACGACCTACAACAGAAACATGAGAATGGTAAAATGGCGTGTTCTTTCTTCCACAATTCAACTCTTCAATTTCAACTGCCGATCAAAATCCTGCGGGATAACCCTGGTCGGCCCTTGTTGTATTTGTTTCATCTGGCGAAATATCCCGTTCTCATCTTTATAAACGTGGTCAAATATCGCTTGCAGGTTCTTCTTGTTGTTCAAAACTTTCCAACAAAACGTCCAACAATACGGCAACAAGAGGTTCCTTTTCCAATAACCTCCGAATTCTTTATCATCAAAAACGAAGCGTTGGGTTTGTTCGGTGTACGTTTTTCACGCTCGTGGAAAACAAAATACTGGGGGTACATGGGCTTTGAAATGCACGAGATTTGTACATCGACTTTGAATAAAAATTATGACGTTATCAGCTTGCTACGGCTGGAAATGCATGGAGTGAGTGACGATGACAGTAGACTCACTGGACCAACCCAGGCCACTTTTGACCAAAACAGGAGCGTCCGCATAATACGTCTTAAACATGAGAGATATGATGTAGTAAATGTATTTTCATCGATAAAATAGACGGAATTCATGTTTCCTTTTAGCGAAAACGGACCCGAATGGTTGGTAGCGGTCAAAAGAAGGGAAATCCAACGACGTTGATGCAAAAGCTGGATGGATAGACGTCGCATGGCTTTTTCACGGTATAGTAGGCAAGTGAACTGGCCTCCTTTCGGATCGAACCGACTCCTTGTGAACAGGGCCATAGGCCGATTATTAAACATTTTAACGCCGTTATATTCCCGGACAATTCGTGTCCGGGGACAGACCGAAATGTTAAAAACATTATTGTCCTCGACTCAAAGCGACCTAGGTCAATATAATACATGTTGTTTCGGGCCGACAATTCGGTCTGTCCCCCTCCATGGCGGGCGCCATTTTCTTACTGTCAGCAACTTGTCACGCACCTGTAATGCATGTCCAATGCATTTACCATTAGAAATGGCGAGATGCCTGGGCTCCTAGATTGGTCCAAGAGCTTAGTTGGAAGGAATGGTTCGAACACAACATAACCCTAACGCGAATATTTCAAACCACAAGGTTTTCACTGCACGACCGTTCCGTAGCGTCGTAGTATGCATGGAAGCCGACGTCACTCGTTCTAAAAATAGCATGAGCTGATCGGTGAAATTTGCATATCGAGGGCGGTTTGCACTATAACACGGATCGTGGCGCGCGGAACAAAGAAAGTGATGCGGTGTGCGTGGCGAGTTGTTCACATTCAAAGTTCTCGCATTTAAGGCAGACATTGGGGTTCAGATACCACTCATTGACATATTACCCAATAAAAAAAACATTAACCACAGTTGAGACACATTTTTGCAGGTTTAGGCGCAGAAATGAAACATTTGTCAGCCGCATACCTCAAGTGGAAATAGACTCGCCCAATTTCGATGCAGCGAAACGCGAGTGGCCGATGAACAGTGGGCAGTCCAATTATGGGCAGGTGAAAAGGGGTGATAGGTGCAAGTTGGGAGTTCTAGTGAAATACTTGCGTGCATGCGTTTAAAGCATGGGTTCGATTCCATATCTGTATGCCCGAATTGAGAAAGTAACTGATACTTATAGCCACCTAGTCAACACTGGTGATGGATAATATGAAACTCTAATGTAAATGTAATACATTCATTGGTTTCTCTAGCGATAGTGAATTTATATCATTGTAAGGAGGGACCCTCAAAGGGCATTTTGCACAAGTCCATTTCCTATGTGAATGCGTGGTTGAAAATAATAATTTGATTATTGTTGATACCACACATAAACAAGGGAACAGACAAACGCGCAAAACGGAGAAGTATGATGGCCTTTATACACCATGACGTAAGGTCGTTTCCTTTTTCTGGGTCTGATCCCTTTCACAGCACTGTGGCAATGGAAATTCCTCCTGCAGACTGTTCTTGTAGCTCCTTGGAAACAAAAAGAAATTACTCAAAACCAAGATGTATTTTTTTATTGTTTTTCTTTTCTTAATACAGATAGAAATTTAAACAAATCCCTTGGACGGCTGGCATAACATAAGTCACCTCCGATATTCACAAAATCCCCCCCCCCCCTTTGGGCAGTTACAAGTCAAAATCCCTGAATTCACTTCTGGGTTTTTCATTTGAAAGTGCCTACATGTATGTGTAGGTAGAAAATTTCGAAAATTTCGAATATTGAGTGTATTGTTACATTGTGTGTCACTTCGTGTTTCATTTTTTCTACCAAATACCTTGGACGGAATCACAAAATACCTTGGACGGAATCATACAAAATGGTGAACACAAATATTAGGACAGTAGCAGACTTTAGTTAGACCCAGAATTCTGTCCTTTTAGAACAATAAAATCACTGTAATCACGTGGAACATGTAAAATGTATTGGTAAACTAGGCACTTGCCGATACATATTCAATCTGATTTCAACATGTCGCACGAGCTCCATGTTCTCGCCTGAGCCAACTTTATCTGGTACCTCCTGCTGTGCCACTTGAGTCAAGATAAACTTCACCTCACCCCTGACTGTGACTGCTATAATAAACCACTGTCTCAGGTGACCACCAGTCGGGGCCATTGCATAACAAGTAGAAGGTTTTCTGATATAGATAGACACTGCTCATGGTGTACCGTACCTTGTGCTGTGTAGAATACATGAGGATACAGTCGTCACCCACGTGTCTATGGCAAGCTACATCCAATGAACATTGGAACTTGGTGGTATTGGCCTAGCTTGCTGGAGTTAGTGTTACTGGCATGATGACAATTTCACGTTTCACATAATATAATGGCGGATGAACGCTTAGAGGAATTCCTCTTATACATGTATATAACATGATAGAGTTGTGTAATTTTTTTGATGGCTAAAACAAAAAATTTCTAACTTCTGATATCAAGTAACAAGACCGAGATTTACAGGATATCATAACCTCCCCTCCCACCCTAACTTTTATACGTGATAAACTGACAGGAATTTTCAACCAGATAGCTTCACAGAAAAAAGATCATAAATCAATGACACAGACACCAGAACTGCAAAGGAATCAGCAAACACTGAAGTAACACCCAGAAAAGAGAGTCTTTCATGTCGACTCCATACCCTGCTGTAATAGAAAGTTGTTTCTTTTATAACATCAAAACCTGTTGCCATCAAGCAGTGAAACAGATTACCACTATCAGACTATCACACACATTTTAGTGTTGTGAACTCTGAAGATAAAGAACACGCATGCATCATTTAGCGAAAATCAAAAGAACATGCTCGAACTCACCACACTGCCAGCAGCTTTTTCAGTTTGACCATCATACCCGAGGTTCTGCCCACTTCCAATAACAGAGTATCCATAAATGAAATTCATCCAAATAACAGTGAATATTTATTGATATTCCACACAGAACACTTTCTGGGATGTAACCTAGCTCTAAAACAATCATGCCTGAGTTTTCTTGTTTCCTCCTACATTACAATTGTGAACACAACGTTAACAATCAGGCATTTGATCTTCCGTGACGGTGGTCTACTCACACTGCATTAGTTGTAATAGGGTGTATACAAAACTATCAGAATTTGGATCTAAGGAGGTTCCTGCTTCCTCCTACATTAAACACCATTGTGCACTGATGTGACAGTCAGTATATCCTACAAATATCAACACAGGCCGACTATGCATGGGTGAGTGGCGATACATATGAAGTCGGTTGACTTCGTTTCTGTATCACGTCTCCTATGCCACATCATCCAAGACAAAGAACTGAATCCCAAACAACCAAGGCAACAAAATACATGCAGCATACAGCTGCACTTATGACCATCTGAAGAGTTGCATAACCGTTTGGTGAAGAGAGTGAGAGTTGGATGACCCCCGCTGAGTCGACCAGTTCACTGTGTTATTTCTAGAGTCAACCAGGTAATCAAGACGATAAAGTGAAATCCACACCGGCCCCACTCTATCTCCTGTGTTATAACAGTGTATTCATGTAGATTTGAAAGTGGGGTCGGGAGCAGCATCGAGAACATGGGGTTGGTGCGACATGATGATTTTATTGTTCTAAATTTGGGTAAAAGGTATTTAAATAAATGACAGCATCTCCTTATAATTTACAGCAATTACAAAATATGCAGCAATAACTTGACATCAATCCGATTCCATGTGGTGGTATAATACCACAACATAAGAAATGCACCTTCTCTTTTTCGGCGTTTGGCCTCCAAGAGGGCCTTATTGTGTTCCTCTGATAAAGTTACCTCCGCCTTGAGGCAGTGGTCCAACCCGCAGGGGCGGATACAGAGGGGGGGTTCTGGGGGTTGGAACCCCCCCGTCGGCGACGAAAGATAACATTTTTTTATCGCTTAACATAAAAAATAAATCTGCCCTCCGGTCTGTCCCTCCCTCTCGGCCATTTTGAATCACGGAGTAGCACCGGAATGAATAAATGGGACTTCCTGATTGGCTGAATGGTGAGACCGCCGAAGATTTCCGAGGATTGACGAGGCTTCCATCAACAAAATGTGTCTCGTCCCTAGGATAACTGCGTATGTCGATGCACGGTATTTTCTATTGCGATGGTGCTGGAATCGAGGTTTGTTTCCATCAGCTGATTGCTGTCATCTAGCCGTCACCACTCTGCTGGACCACATGTGTGTTTGTCATGTTGTGTGTGGGAGCCGTTTTCCACTGAAAATGAATAAGTTACAAGAACTTGCACATGAATATGCTCTAAAGGGACACAATGTCCTGATAACAGGACAATGTGGAACGGGAAAAACACATTTGTTGAGGTGAGATACATGTATGTAGGGGGCCTATACTGAGTAATCTCTGGCTGAGTTGAGGCCTCCCTACCTAGTAGAGGGTAGGGCCAGGCCTATCTATGTAGCAAGCAATGCATTGGCAATGGTACTGGTAGCCTACAGAGCCTGCGTGCCCAGGCATACATTTTTCATGTATGTTGGCCTACCTGTAGCTGTAGGACACTTTGGCCTGCAAACTGTCGTATTATTCCCTGCCATGCCTGCTTTGAATCATGCTCTAATTTGTGTGGCTAAAATGCATTGTCAGATTGTGTTGTCCATCATCTTGTCATTGACCATGTTGACCAGCTGTTGACATTGAAAGTGATTTGGAGCCCTGCAATGCGAATGAAAATCATCACATAGCCTACAATAGTCTCATCAGACCAAAAGGGACAAAACACACACAACCAACTGTTCCTTGTTTGTATTTCACCTGGAGCAAGGCTATTGTTTCCCTCGCTAGACTATTGCAAGGCGGTAAGGGTTCTTTATAGGGAGACTGAACCACTTTTAATTAGTAGAGAGAGAAGAAACTCACCAATTTCTAGACCCTTATATTCTTCCTCGAATTCAGGTGAAAGGCAGTTTGGACAGGTGTTGCCCCCTTTCCTGTAGGCCCAGCATTTCCCTTTTTGGATACAGTGTTCTGTCCCAGGATGATTGCATTCACCCCCGGTCCATATTGTGCCACTGTTGGGTTAGTGTTGTTGCCATGTCTGAGCCCCCTCTGCTGACAAAAAAAGTTCTCTATAATGTCCGAATTGATAAATCCTGGTGTTATCGATATCCCTTCGCTCACCAACCTATCCACAATGCTAATGAATCCCATTAGTGATGAGTTCAGATCCTCTCTCGTTTGCTCAGTGAGCAGTTTCTCCTTATTGTCCTCTTCTTTCTCCCAAAGCTGAAAGAAGGCGATAACATTCCGAATGTCGGACATCCTTGAGTCTTTTTTGTCTAAAATAGGTCTGTTGCAGTTGCAGAAAATGTCCACTAAAACACTTGTCTGTTCCAAAAGAGCAATGGAGCTGTCAAGATGACTGCTGTCTGGTAAGGACTTCGCATATGCATTCATAAGGTACAGCATATCCTTATCCAGCACCTCCAGTGCCAGATGGTTTCGCATCTTGAGTGTAGTTGACAACTCAATGTGCTCCGCTGTCAGCTTCCTGTGAATTCTGATAAGAAGCCGCTTGTTGTAATCAAACGCTGATCGCCAATGTTCCCAAGAAATCATTTTCCCGTTTAACTCCAATTTCCTCCCAAAAATACCATTCCTCACTTTTTTTAGTGTGTGCTTTATGTCCTGAAGAAATGTTATGCTATGGGTGGGGTCAAACATGTCCGGAATGGTGAAGTACTCTTTTGCTGGGTCGCCAACAAAGTGCATGTGGGTGAATGACCTGTTAGTTGCCGCTCCATCTAGAGAACAGTAATCAGTCGTAAATTCGTGTTGGCCAAGTATGTCCACTGCTTCCCAAAATATGTTGAATATTTCATAAGCAGTTGCTGTGGCTGTGGGAAAATATGCCACTGGCCATCTAAAGCCTGTGAAACTGAGGAACACTAATTGCAGTATGTGGTTCGCCATGGTGCACTCTTTTTTCTTTTTAATCAGTATCTGTAAATCACCATTCAGTTCACCCAAATCACAAGCTCCAATTACTGTCCAGGAATCCCCGTTCCTTATGATCTGCAAGTCATCCTGGATCGTCATTTCATCGATGGCCAGCCCACCTCTGTATCCCTGTTTGGGTATCTGTCTTCTTTCAGCTTCCTTTTTCATCCAGTTTAGATTTTCTGGAGTAAATCCGGGTCGTTGTTTAACCGTGTTTTTGTAATATGACAACAACCGTCCTGATGGTAGCACCAGCATATCTGAATCACGAAGTTCATAATAAGCCTGAGGTGACCGTGACCATAACTTAAGGCACACACTGATGACATTAGGGTCCCAGCGTCGGTGTCTTGGATCCTTGTCTTTCTTACAGTTCCTCATCTGTGACTCTAAGAGGGTCTTAAAATCTGGTGGTGCTGCAGGCATCACTCGCTCCAAGATTTCTTTTAATTCTTGGTGGTTTTCCTCAGTTAGCTGAATCGTACTGTCGGCATTTCCAGAATCTGCAGGATCCAAGTTTTCTTTTTCTGTCTCATCGTTCTTCTTGGCTCGCATGGCGAACTTTTTCTTTAGCCATCTCATCGCTTCTGCACATTTTTGGCAATGGTCACCTGTGGCTGTACTATTGAAAGGCAACACCACTGAGCACGTTTTCCCATGAGCTCTCTTGTAGTTGTAGCTACTGTCCTTAGAAATCCTCCCCCATGTGTGTTGCACCATGTCACTGTCTAAACAGATTTCATTCCATTCCTTCCCTTCACACAGCTTTAACGAACCCAATCCTTTGAAAAGGCCATCAATGTTTGACTCGTTGAGCACAAAGTCACTAGACATGCCCAAATCATTCAGATTCAGTTCCTTTCCAAGCACATTTATTTGCATATTAAATGTGCTGGTAGAGTTTGGTATCAAAGTAACAGATATGAAAACACATTTTCCATCCTGAGAATATACTGTAGGGATACGGATCCTCAGACCAGCAGTCATGTCAGTACCGATTTCAGTGACATTGCAGAAGTCAGGAAAATTCACAGTTCCTGGTAACCTTTCATTAATTTCACTTGGAATCAGCTGCACACCGTAATAATGGTCCTTGTGGTATCTCTGGTCATTTGGGGCTGCAGTGTATTGAGAACATTCCCAAAGCTGGCAAATGTTGCTGGCAAATTGATACCATTTCCAATGCAGTATTTTGTATATTCCTCGTATGCAGTTTGTGCCTTTACCTTGTGGGTGGCTTCAGCTTCTTTGATGTTATACATTAGCCTGAAGAGAAATAGAATTTCATAGGATTAGTGTCATTATTGCAATGCACATTACTAATAGGTCATCAGTAAGGAAGCTGAATATCATACAAATGGAATGTCCACTTTCATCTAGGCCTATGTATACTGTCATCTAAAATAAGGATTCTTTCTTTTAGGGCAATTGCTGCTGACCTAGCGAAAAAGGGGAAGTTGGTGTCGATAACATCATCAACTGGGATGGCCAGTATGCAGTTTAGGGACGGAACAACTCTACATCACTGGGCTGGCCTGCAGGACGGTCGGCATTCAAATGAGGAACTCTGCAGATTGATTATACACGATGACAGATGGCGAGGCTGTTCAGAACGATTGAAAAAAACAGATGTTTTAATCATTGACGAGGTATCTCTGGTCATTTGGGGCTGCAGTGTATTGAGAACATTCCCAAAGCTGGCAAATGTTGCTGGCAAATTGATACCATTTCCAATGCAGTATTTCGTATATTCCTCATATGCAGTTTGTGCCTTTACCTTGTGGGTGGCTTCAGCTTCTTTTATGTTATACATTAGCCTGAAGAGAAATAGAATTTCATAGGATTAGTGTCATCATTGCAATGCACATTACTAATAGGTCATCAGTAAGGAAGCTGAATACCATACATGGAATGTCCACTTTCATCTAGGCCTATACTGTCAATGAGAACTAAAATAAAGAATCTTTCTTTTAGGGCAATTGCTGCTGACCTAGCGAAAAAGGGGAAGTTGGTGTCGATAACATCATCAACTGGGATGGCCAGTATGCAGTTTAGGGACGGAACAACTCTACATCACTGGGCTGGCCTGCAGGATGGTCGGCATTCAAATGAGGAACTCTGCAGATTGATTATACACGATGACAGATGGCGAGGCTGTTCAGAACGATTGAAAAAAACAGATGTTTTAATCATTGACGAGGTGTCAATGATATCACGTTCAATTTGGAATCAAGCAGAGTATGTTTGCCGAAATATTCGAGGGAACAAACTTATATTTGGAGGTTTACAAGTGATATGTTCTGGAGATTTCAAACAACTGCCACCAGTTGCTGCACCACAGTATGGTGATTATGGGGAATTTGCCTTCAGTTCAGAAATATTTCTAAAGTGCTTTCCCCACCACATCAATTTGGAGGAGGTGGTGCGCCAGAAAGAACCACAGCTGATAAAGGCAGTTCATGAACTCTGTGATGGCATGCCATCAGACTCAACATTGGAGCTGATGAAGTCGCTTTCACGGCCAATTCCATGTTTATCCTCTAGTGATTGCATTGTGATTTGTAGTACAAACTTTGAGGCAGAGTATTACAATGCCAACAAACTGGATGATCTCGAGGGAGTTTCAAAAATATACCGAGCTGTGGACAGTGGACAAAAAAGAGCGTTGAGAAAATGTGCTGCCTCAAAGGTGTTACCTTTCAAAGTGGGTTGTCCAGTGATATTGATCAAGAGCATTAGCAAATTATTGGTGAACGGAATGACAGGAAAAGTTGTAAAAATGAATTCTGATGACAGTGTTTGTGTTGAATTTGAAGGGAAGTCTCAGTGTGTTGAAATAAACAGGGCGAGGTTTGAGGTGAATGATGTCAGAAACAAACGTGTTCTGGCATGCAGAGAACAATTACCCTTGAAATTAGCTTATGCCATAACAGTGCATAGAGCTCAGGGCAGGACTATACCTCATTTGGTTATTGACTGTCATGATTTCTTTCAACCGGGGCAGATGGGTGTGGCTGTTGGCAGAGCAACGTTTCTTGATGGACTGCAGATACTAAACTTTGATGAAAATGGAGCAAAGATCAAGCATCCAGCTGAAGTATATGACTTCTACAGGCGAGCAGCAGCAGTTTCAGGTTGTAACATCCCCCAGCAGGATCAGGCGCAGTGTTGTCGAACAGAGGCAGAATGTGAAGATTTGTCAGGTATGTGCAAAGTGCTGCTTTAAATTTTGACTTGGGTTCATCCACAATGGCCTATCAAAGCTGGCCTAAATGCAAATTATGCCCAATATTCCAGTTTTAAATATTAAATGGAGAGTTTTCATTTTTCAGTGTATTTTCTACTTTCAGGTGAATCGCTTCCAAGACTGTCACATGTGCAGACTCCCACCCCCACTGCTGCAGATGCATCAACTTCCAGTTCCAGTATCGGTACTCAGGATGAAAGCACAACACCCGGGCTGCAAGTAGAGAGGTCCGACTTCCAAGATATATCGCAAGAAGATTTGCTGACATTTCCATTTGAGATGGATATATTCTTGGACTCCATTAAACCACAGGGTGAAGAACCGGAGCAGCAGGCTTTGAGGGAAATTGTGTCCAAGTTGGCCAGAGAGGAACATCGAGAAAAAACCATTCATTTTCTATCCTGGGTATTCTCGCATTGCTCAAAATTGGCAGATTTTAAAACTGTGTCATCTCGGTCCTTAGTCAAACTTTTCGGCATCTCAGGTTTCTTTGGTTTTGTCACTGCACAGATCTTTCTGAATGAGACCAATGCATTATTTGGAAAAGGAAATTGCACCGCTGTTGAAAAGAAGTGTGCAGTCAGGATTGCTCGGGCAGTCCTTGAGAAAATGGTGCACAAGGAAGCTCAGGAGTATGTCTCAGCCCAGTCGGAGAAGCCAACCAGTGATGATGTTCCAATGGATATTTCTGACATTGATGGTGCCATGAGCAGGCGAAGATTCGTTATATTGGAGGTGGATGTGTTGCGAAGTGTCTACACAAATTAAGCAAAGCTGTTTCTAGGAACCTTGGGAAGGCAACGCAACGCACAGCATACTACAGCCAAAAACGAATTTTGTCACAGTTAAAAATTGCAGAAAAAGACATTAGCGACATCACAAAATTTTCAGAAAGTTTAGACGAAACTACATTTAGACAAGGAACCTCTCGAGCTCTTGTCAATGTGACTGATGAAACATTCCTATTCTTTGTTGATTTGTACCTCACCCTTTGCAGATTTTTGACAAAAGACCGGTACCACATCTTCGGAGACAGAATACTACCCATGGCCAGGAATCACATTTCGCAAAACGAGGCTTTGACACAAAAATGGTTTGACTTGTTTGTTTTCAGTTCATCAGAAGAATCAGATGGTGATAGCACTGAGAATGAGGATATCTTCATCGTGACTTTGCAAGATTTATTTGATAGGATATCGTACCACTTCACGAGGATTTTATATAAAGAATTCCTGGTGCTGTTCAAAGAGAGCATTCCTAAAAAGAAGAAACAATCTCTCCGAGCTTCCCTGGGCCCACAGGCTGGAACAAAGAAACAAGGGGGGTCTAAAATCAAATCAAAACCAAAGAAGAAGTCAAAACACTCTGAGTCAGAGCACAGTGCTGCAGTGGACATATACCTCTGTGGGGAATGCAAACTTGAGTGTGTAGACAACCCTACTTCATTCGAGGAAGAAAGCATTGGGTGTGACAAGTGTGCTGACTGGTTTCACTATGAGTGTGTAGGGATCCAGGGTGATGAACCTTTTCTGCATAAGAAATCAGCAAAATGGTTTTGCAAAGGGTGTTCAGCCTCCCAAGGCAAAGGGAAAGGGAAGGGAAAGAAGTCCTCAAAGTAGGCCTGCGCCTAGCCCGTCCAAGGCCCAAATTTTTCATGGCCAAACAAAGCCTAGACTTAGAGGAAATGCCAGGCCCATGGCTTACCGGTAAGTGAAGTGTGTGCCCTACACGATTATGGCAAGCCGTTTGTCCATTTAAATCAAATAAACCAGTTTTTTTTAAAAACCTGGTTGTTTTTTTATTTAAAAAAACTGGGTTTTTTTGAAAAAAATCTTGTTTTTTTACAGAATCTGGAAAAAACAACTTTTTCCAAATAAACTTTTTTTTAAAAAGTTTTTTTCCATTTTGCAGAAAAGAAAGGTTTTAAAAAAAATGTTTATTTAAAACCAAGTGTATTTAAAAAACCAAGTTTCTTTTTTAAAAAGTTGTTTTTTTAAGTTTATTTTAAAAAAAACAGGTTTATTTTTAAAAAACCTATTTAACTGGTTTTTTAAAAATAAACTTGGTTTTCAGTTTTTTTACATTCAGGTAAAAAAACTAAGATTTTTTGAATAGGCCTAAATGAACAGTTGGCAAAAAAACAAGTATTTTAAAAATAAACCCAGATTCTTTGCAATGGAGTGAAATAAAAAACCTGGTTTATTTGATTAAATGGACAACCGGCTTGCCATAGCCTACACGCTACACTACAGTAGGCCTACAGTCCTCGAACATACCTGGGCCCCTTGCCCTAGGCCTATCCTCTGTATCTGAGTCTTGCCCACAACACAAAAGCAGACTTACACGTAGGCCTAGGCCTATGACACATGTGAGACACCTGTAGGCCTAAATGATGACTGTGATTTTTCCAGTGGCATTATTGTTTTCCTTTTTGGGGGGCACTGACAGCTGACTTCAACATGATGGGGGGGGTCATTAAATTGGCCCTAAAATCACATTTTTTATGGTCAGATTATTGCAAATAAGATATACCGGTACTCACCAACTGCAGACATTCGTGTTTGTAACTGCATTAGCCATTGGAACAGAAAAAGATTGCTTAGGCTATATCCCTAATAACAAATATTTGACACTCTGGTATTTGACAGATCATTGACAGATGAACAGCTGATGAGTGATTTCGAACTTGCCGCCGAAGCGAACTATTCGTGACGTCATCACCAAACGATCTACACTCCACCAAATTCCAGAGTAGAATTCGAAGGAAAATTCCAATCGTTGAACAATTACATGGAAACACTAACATACTAGACGTACTTACCAAATGAAATGAAATTACTTTTTATTAATCCGCAAAAATAACTTCATGTGATATTTATCGTCGAAAATTCAGCCAATCAGGAAGTCCCATTTATTCATTCCGGTGCTACTCCGTGATTCAAAATGGCCGAGAGGGAGGGACAGACCGGAGGGCAGATTTCATGGTGATTTTTATTGATTTTTTGCGTGAAAGGATCGTTAAAAGTCAATGTGGAGATAAAGTTTGGATTGCAAACAATGGAAGGATTATTATAGTTCACAGTGATATCGGGTTTGTGGGTCATCAGTGTATTTTCAGTGATGTACGAAGTGTTTGAAGTGAGTGTGTGCCTCGGGCAGGTGAATGAACAGTTGCATGCCTTGTCTTTTTATAGTGTATTAGGAGGGGCCTACTTAGGCCCCTGGTCCCCCTACAACCCTAGGCCTACAGACAGACGTATGAGACGCCTGTG